>JAEQBH010004801.1:0-231273 GCA_016808115.1 Tetrastigma voinierianum | reverse complement strand
CGCCTCGGAGGATAGTTCAATATATTTCTGAAGCTTCGGTGAGTACGTTTCGAGAACAAAAACATTTTTGTTTGAAAGCGATGTTTTAACATTTAGCTTAGACATGTGTGAGGTGAGCTCAAGAAGTGGGAAAGGGTGATCGCGTTCATCGTATCGCGTAGATATTCAAGTAGGATGCGTGTATTTCTTGAATGTGTTTATGTTGAATCATTACGTGTGGTGGTGAGATGCCCGTGTAGGATAATTGCATTTCTAAGGCATTCTTCGTCTGTCGAGGATTATTATTTTCGATTACGAGGGAGTGTTCGGGAAGACGATGCTCATTAGAGGTCGCTTTTGAGAAGAAAGCCAGGTTGTGGCTTTGATTTCATTTTTGTAAAACATGTATTAGAATTCTTAATTTTAATATATGTTTGTATTAAGAGTAATGTAACAACTCTTGAACTATTGTGATATAGTTGGTTTAAATGTTTGATGAGTATGATGTGTAGACCCAAGTGGCCATTTTTACTCATGAATGGGTCTCTTGATGTGAGAGAAATGTTTTCCACGGGTTGACGGGTTGTCAACGAGACACCCTGGGATTTGGGGTGTCACAATGATTACTCAAAGCAAGAGATGGAAGAATTTCCTGATCAATATGAGCATACCAGGCGTTGCTGTTCAAAATATCTTCCAATTCCCTTTTTTTGACCTTAGAATACAACAGGCTCCTTAGTGCTTTAACAGCCAAAGGCAATCCTGGGCACTTGTTGACAGTCTCTCTCCCAATGGGTTCAAGCTGAGGATAAGTGCTAGAGTCTCCCCATTCGGAAATGCAAGCTTTGTAAACAGGGGACCAACTATCTTCAGGGCTTAATTTTTCCAACTGATGGGTAGGGACATCTTCCAAGATTCTTGCAGCAGTTTCACAACGACTGGTCACAACGATCTTGCTCCCTTCTGCTGTAGTGAGGAGTGGAATTCACAGGCCATCCCAATTCCCAATCAAGGGACTCAATATCCCAAATGTCATCTAGAACAAGCAGAAATTTCTTGCTACCCACGCTCTCTTTGAGTTCAAGCTGAAGCAAATTTAGGCTGTCCTTGGATTTCGTTGCGCTACTGACCTCCTTCAAAATTGATTTTGTTACCTACTCTAGAGAAGAAAAACCTCGGTGGGAACACAGACCCATCCATGCTTTCAATTGGAAGTGTTGATTCACTCTCTCATGGTTGTAGAGAAGCTGAGCGAGTGTGGTCTTGACCTTGCCGTGCTGCCGCCTATACCTGGACATCACATCAAGATTATTGCCAGCTGCATTTTTCTTATCAAAAAGCAACCACTGCAACATCTCCTTCATAATTTCATCCCTGCCATACACAAACGACTCATCCACCAAAGAAGTGGATGGTGACCTTGGTGACAGTTTCTCGCCCTCACCTTCTTGTTTCAGCCCCAGCAAAACTCCTTCTTGTACAATCTTTTCAAGCAAGGTAATCAACCCCATGACCCTGGACTCCATGCTTTGATTGGCAAAGGAAGGGTCGACATTGGTTGAGATTCCGTAGATTTGGGAGTCCGCAACTTCTATCTGGCACACTACAAGGCTTCGGTGACGATCTCGTCCAACAGGTCCTCTGATTGATACACATGGCATCCTTAACCAGTGTCATTAGCCACTCTTTCACTAGTGGATTCGAAAATTGCTTCATCTCAGCGTCAAAAAGCGCTTTGTGGACAACCAGCAGTTTCCTTTTCAACTTGTTGAGGAGTTCATGGCCGAAGTTTTTTGTGCCTGGATGAAGTAGATGAGCTCTAGAGAAGTCAACCTTTCGAATAGAAGTTGAAGCGAGTCGGAGAGCAGTGCATTGGCCATATCCGTTGACTATTGAAGGAATTCAGTGAGCTTTCAGTACAGGGAAAATGAAGATAAGCAGAATGCAGAATTACACCAGCAAACTGCAAACTATATGCATAAGGGTTGAAGGAATGGTCGATGGTGAGTGGGGAAAGAAAAATAAACATGAAGCGCCCAACTCGTTGATATAGAAGATTAATTTTTGTGTAATTATACAAATCAATGAAGTTGACCCCCCATCTATAGTGATCTATATCATTGAAATAAGTCCTTGTCAATCCCAATAAAAGCTGTTTGATACCAACAAGGTTTCGATGCTTACAGAGATGAAATAAGTCAGTCAAACAATTAAGGAATTATTTAGACTATGGACTCCTTAATTTTCTTTCAGATAATTGTCTAAATCTTGCTCAATCAATAATAAGAACCATTAATTAATCATGATCAATGACATAAATTAATGCTACAGGCATGACAATGAGAATTTTGGTAATGAGAAGCAAGCACCCATAAGATTTACATCTTCTCTGATGATCTATGTGACAATGACAGTAGTCTCAACATGATCATCTCAACTTCATGAAAAAGACATAAATTCCTATGCACAGCCCAAGAAATGCCAAAACAGGAAAAGAAAAAACATGAAAATTAAGAAAAGGAAAATAAGGAAAAAGGGGAAAAATCCCTAGCATACTTGCCACCATTTAAGAAATCAGCATCAACAAGCAGATATAAAATTCTTTGCACCTAACACTGAAATGGACTCAAACTATCTAAAACCATCCTATACTAATGGAAATGAATGGACAATCAAGCAAAGCATGCGTTTGCTTGATTCAGGTTCCCTTCATGTAGAAAAAAAAATGTCATTTCACAAATAGGAAAATGCAGAACAGAGCTTCAAACAGAGGTTGCTCCAAAAAGTCAGAAGGTAGATCGAGTCACAGCCCAAAAAGCATACAGAAACAATTATGAAAGTGAGATTAAACCTGATCCCCTATGAGCTTAAAGCCAGCAAATACATTGAGAACTGGAAATTCTGAAAAATTGTGTGTAACAAGTGTATTCTCTGAACCATTCTGGGTCCCTCTGAAGGCTGTAAGAGCCCAAGTTTTATCACTCATCAGAAGCTTTGCTAGTCTGAACTCAGAAATCAAACCTTTTAAAGATTAGCTAGTATGTATGATTAGTGTGAGAGAACAGAAAATTGATAACCCAAACATGAAACACTGAGCTGCTATCACATATTCAAAAAGGTTAAAACAAAGAGCGTATGGATGTACCAAGAAAAATGTTATTTCAAAAATGGAAAATTTCAGTACATAGTTTGATTTAAAGGTTCCACCCAAATTAGAAATTTTCAATAATATCACAACCAAAGACAGAAAAGAAAAAATATGAAGAAAAATATTTGGGAAAGTTCTAAGACCCTTGAGGTTAAACCCAAGCTTCTTAGATCTTACTGCTAGAAATTACGTGGGCAAACTTGTAATTCTGAAAACCAGAATCTCTACAACAAGCATGAGCATCTGAATTCTAGAACTGGGCTTCCAAGAGAGAATTAAGGAAAATACCATGACGATGGCGAGTGGTTTGTTGTTTCATTAGATTGACATAGAGGGGAAAGGGCATACGGGGGCATGGGAACTTCAACAACTCCTTCAAGCATCTGTGTGACATTTCTCATGGAGGAGAGGAGAGAGAGGAGGGCAGGACAGAAGGGTCCTCCTGAATGCGCAAATTGCAACCATCACTAGCAGCTTCCTCAGCCACCTCATGTCATTTCTTGCATCATCATCTTTCTCTACCAGCTTATCAATCTGTGACCTTCTAGCAATCATAAGCCCAATCAATGAGAGATGGAGTTCCTCTTCATATTCTTATTGGAAATCAATACATTTCCTGCAACTAATGATCTCTTCTAGTAACACGACCTCATAACTATAAACATCTACTTTTACTGGTGAAACTGCTCCTGAACCGTTCTGGTGCGACGTATCCTTTGATTCCTCTAATGACTAAGTGTCCGACTTTGATTACTCATCAGAAGCTTTGCCAATTCCCAAGTCTGAAATCCTTGCTGTTAATGAATCATCCAAGAGGACATTTGGGGCTTGATCTTGAGTTTGCAATCAGGCTTTGAGCATCAAAGGAAAGCTAACGAAAGTTTTCTTTAACTCCTTGAACTCATAGACCAAAAGCTTGTGTGGCCCTTCATCACAGAATCCAATCAACCTCACTAAATTCCTGTGATAGGTCATTGATATTGTCCTCACTTAGGTTTTGAATTCTCTCTCACCCTCTTGCCCTAACTTATCTAACTGCTTAACTGCTACTCGAGTTTCTGAACTTGATGATGACAAGGCTCCTTTATACACAGTGCCAAAAGCACCTCTTCCAAGTTCTTCTCTGATCCCATTCATGGCTTGTTGAGTTCTTCAAAAGTGAAAGAGCGTATGTTTGTTCCAAAGTACTAATAGTCTTGTCAGTTTTTGTCTTTTTTTGGCTTAAAGAAGATCTAACCAGATAAATTATTGCTGCAAATAGGAAGTTTAGGGATGCAGAGCTGCCTAGAATAATTGACCCCACCAGAAGGAAGGTTCCATGATCTTTCTTCTTCTCCCTGATTGGATCCTGAAAAGAAGGCAGGCAAACCAGAAGAAGCTGCATACTTTGGCACTTTGACGATGGTCTTTCCATGGATTCTCCAATCCGCCCTTCCATTCGAAACGGGCATTTTCTTCATCGAGCAGGTGCCTTCGTTAAGGACGGCCACAACACAGTTGCAATCATATAAGCATGACTCCCAGCAACCATATTCATTTAAGGAATCCTTTGCTGGAAGGAAGATGGAGGAAGATGAAGGAAAAACTTGAAGATGAAGAGGAGGAAGAGGCTATTTGTATTATTGAAGCCTTTGTTCGGTTATTTGCATATATATAAATTTTCGATTGAAAACAACCAAATCCACAAGTGTACGGATCACAAGTAATATAGTGACTTTTTAATTAAAAACCCCAAGTATCGAACCCACAGGCAAAAATTGGTTTAAATGGGGCTACTAAAGAATTTCACTATTTAAGCGATATGACTGATTGGGATGATGATTAATTGAGATTAAAACTAATTAAACTAACTTAACTCTTGTCGACCAAATGATTGAAGTGAAGTGAAAAAACTCTAATGATTAACACTAGGGTTGGTTGTCTCTATTGATGGGTTTATGACTTATAAATATAAAATACCGATGAATATATCCTCGTGCTTACCCAAGGAACCCGATATGAGGTTTACACTTTCGTGTCTCCTCGATTTCTTACGCTCATTCATAATGCTCCTTTTGGTCCTTCTAAATTGGCGAAGCGATGTGATGTGGTTCTAAAACCGTTAGTCATTAGAACTCTATTGGTCTCCTTCCGATCCTTGCGATAGAGTTACCCGGGTTATGTTCTTATCAATCTCCTTTCGATCCTTATGATCTTCACATAAAGTTGAATGATGTTCCTCTTAATAAAATCCACCTAATACCAGGACATTCCTAATTTCCTAGGTCTCTTTGATTAAGTGAATTTGATTTTAACAATTGTAAAACATTAGAGGTAAAAATCAATTCCTAAGGGGATGCTTCAAGCTATCACTTTGGAACCCCTTGAACTCTGAGTCTCAGCTTCACATCTATCGTCTGATTAGATAAAAACACGGACAATAAAGGAACCGCATACGTATGACTCAACACAAGCATAAATTCACCCAAATCATTCAATAAAAACCATAAGTCAACCACCAATTTCAACAACCAGCCCTAGGGGAGAAATTAGCCACTCATAGCAGCCTCAAAACCCAACAATATCATATTTGCACCAAATAAAATATTAAAAGATTAAGAATAAAAGTAGAGATTAGGAATACAAAACAAATATCAGATCAATCTCGTCCAAAACTCAGCTCCATTGCTACAAGGTATCCCCTAGAAGCTGGATCTTCCTATTAAGCTCCAAAGATGAGCTTAAGATCAAGTAAAAATAAAAATTCTAAAAAAATAAGCTGAGAAAACCTGAAATGGGAGTATCTTAAACTCATTTTCAATCTCTTACAAGTATAGTATATATACTATTGGGAAATGGGCTAATGATTGGACTAAAAATAGGTACATTTATGTCTCAGCTTGACATTCTTCGCTTAGGCGAAGACACGTGCCCTTTTCTGATGTGGTGACCCTTCGCTTAGGCAAAGAGTTGGTTCGCCTCGTTCTTCACTAATCTTGATTGGCGGTCTTCGGTTCGCTGAGTGGCTGTGTCCCTTATTTATGCGAACCTCTTCGCACTAGGGCGAAGGTTGGCGCCATACAGGCAAACCAGAGTTCTTACATTTGTAAATTCCGCTTCTTGCCTTTTAGCTCTTCCTTTGTAGTTTTCACATCCATTATCACGCAAAACATTGCAGAATAGGGGATTAGTGTAATATGATGAATAAGGTGTGAATCTAGCATTTGAGTTATATAAATACACGAAAAACACACTCAAAATGTAGGTATAATTCACATCGAACAGGCTTCTTGCTTTTTGGCTTGATAACAAACTGAGGGGTCTTTATTATCTTAATGCTTTGCTCTCCTCAATCAATGAACAGGATTGTACCAATACAAATCTAATCTAATGGTTACAAAAGAGTCTCTAGAATGCTCTCTAAAATTTCAATCTGTGACACCCCCAACCCGCCACCCACGTGCGATGTAGGGCGAGGGTGTCACTGTTCATTTTACCTGTACACTATAACTTGTTCATTCATACACTAATAAGCATGTATCTTGAGATATATTCTATAGCGGCGGAATTTCAAAATATATTCAAGATCCCTGAGTAAGTGTTAAACTTATACAAAAACTTTACATTTGTTTGCAAACATAAAGAATATTACATAGACAAAATAGACCAAAAGCTTTCGGTGGGCATCCCAATTATGTGTTGACCTTGGAGATTGTGGGGTTGTCGACCTTCTTACCTCTTTCTTAGAACTGCACGGATGAGAAAACTGGAGTGCTAAGCTGCAGCTTAGGTGAGATCCGGCTACGTGGGTGACACATGGTGAACCATGTGGTGACCGTGTGGCCAAATGTGAGTGACACATGGCAAGCCATGTCAATCTGTCTATCTTCAAAGCATGCATGTGTGACATGGCAAGCCATGTGAGTGACACATGGCAAACCATGTGTCAACATGCATGGCACCTTTGGACACTATATAAGGGCCTTCATACATGGGGTCTTAAGAATCAGTTCATGGGAGCAATAAGGAGAAGAGAAAGGGAGGGAAGGAGAAGGAGGAGGAAAGGAGAAGAGAAAGGGAGGAAAGGAAATTAAGCAAATGGTTGAGCCCAAGCTCCCGTTTTTATTTTAAAGCAAGCGGTTGAGCCCAGGCTCCCGTTTTTATTTTAAAGCAAGTGGTTGAGCCCTGGCTCAAGTATTTATAAAAAGAGCATAAACTTTTAAAGCAGATGATTTGAAAGGTTTTAAACTTTTAAAAGCAAGAGTTTGAAAGATTGCATGACTTTTAAAAATGGCTCTAAGGTAAAGCAAGCAAGTAAGAGAGATTTGAGAAAAGTTTATAAACTTTTTAAAAAGCAAGCAAGTATGGAAAGCTTTAGAAACTTTAAAATAAGCAAGCAAAGATTTTGGAAAATATCCTGTAAAAGAGAGTTTTACAGTTTTGAGATGTTTTCGAGGAAAAGCGCGAGCATTTTATAAAGCAGCATACACTCATGAGCTCATTGGCTCATTATTTTCCTATTTTAAAACTATTTTTCCAATCTGAGGCACTCAGGACATTTGGAGCATAGTAGAGGATTCATCGACATTTGTATCGGTGTTGTTATTAATAATATTTTGTAAGGAAATACTTTGAATTTGTATAATGGAGCATATGTATGTACATGAGTGGTTTATTGGCTTGTGTTGAGCACAGAGGCTCTTTTGAAAGAACGTTGTTGGTTGCCATGTTTAGAAAAAATGTAAATTGTGTATACAGGATTTGGAATATGTCCTTGTTGCAGCTGACATGCTGCTGAGATTTTAGAAAATCATAAGTTGGAAAAAAGAAAAACTTTTATAGGAGTTTTCAGCAAACAACACGGCTTCGCTCCACAGGAATTTCTAGTCGTTAGAGTAGCGGTGGGATTTAAGTAGTGGCGGCCACTGTTTGCTGGTAGGGGTGGGGGTGTGTCAAAAAGTACTCTCCAAACTTGACCATCTTGGACCAACCGATGGGATGGAAGGGGAGGGAGGAGAAACAGAAAAGAGGGAGAGAAAGCTTAGAGAAAGAAGCTCCACCTTATCTCTAGGTTTTCTAGCGATCGGACCGGCGGTTCCCGGTGAAGTAAGAAGAAAAGTGCTTCCCCGAGCAAAGAATTTCAAGTAGAGATCGGAAACAAGGAGTTTCGACAAAATCCAAGAGGTAGGTCTTCTCGTACTTTGCTTACTTTCTACCCTAAGGGCTGTGTGATTGTGTTTTGCCCTAAAGGGGAATGTTTGGTTGCATTTTGAACCATGGGAAGCTATCCTATTTTAACCATAAGCATTGGTCGGACTTTAGAACTGGTTTTCGGGTGGGAAACAAAGGGAATTTGGCCATGTGTCCTTCAGGTAAACTGTAGCCACATCAGTGAACTTGATGTTAGGCTTTTTAATTATCAAACTCGAACCTCTATAGCTCATGTTATGGTCCGTTTACTGCGGGCAGTCTAAGTGGAAGAACTAGTAGGCCTAGGTGGGGCCTCCAGCTTTGAGCGTAGCTTCTTCGTCGACTCCGTTACGGGTGTTTAACTGAGTTCCCATGTGGAAGCCCATTAGTCAAGATTCTATCATGTGCTGTGAGTGAAGTGATTAGTATGTGTTCTGAAATATATGTTTCACCAAGTGTATACGGGCCGGCTGAACCACATTATTCATGTAAGACCTCCTTGACAGCCAATAGCACTTTTGATTCGGCTAAGTTTCTACCAGGTGTTCTTGACTCTATGAAAATCCTATTGAGTCAAGATTCTATCCATGTGCCTATGGAGGACAGTGGGTGATTGTAAATTTTCTGAAATCTATGTTTTGCACCAAGTGTTCAGGGTCGGTTAGGGTTGACTATTCATGTGAGACCTCGACTTTTTGAAGGCGTAACCTTGCGTCCGACTCCGTTTCGGGTGTTCTTTAGGCTACAACAAATCCCCATTGAGTAAAGATTCTAGCCATGTGCCTATGGAGGACATTAGGTGATTTTAGAATTTTCTAAAATCTGTGTTTTTGTACCAAGTGTGTAGAGTAAATTTAGGGTTGGTATTAAATGTGAAGTTTCAAACTTTGGGCGTAGTGCCACCGTTCGGCTCCGTTTGGGTGTTCTTGGGGCTACATGGAAAGCTAAAGTCTAAATCGATCATGTTCCTATTAGTGGCATGTTGTGCTCACGTATTTTCTAAAAAATTTATTTTTGCACCAAGTGTACTAATCACTTAAGTATGGAATGACATGTTGAATAACTTGTTGGTTGTGTATAAATTATGTTAGTGTATGCGTATATGATATATTAACATGAATTGGCATGAAAATAGCATTTCGCATTTCATATGCACCGGGACACCATGGAATAGTAGGTATAAGTGCATGACATGATTTTTGGAAAAAGTTATATCGGAGGGTTGACTAACAAATATTTATCGGAGTATGTCCACTACAATATATCGGAGGGTTGTCCACAAAACTATTTATTGGAGTATGTCCACTACAATATATCGGAGAGTTGTCCATAAAATTATTTATCAGAGTATGTGGCTAATTATATGGAGAGGTTGAAGCAATAACTTTCAATGTGGAGATTGTCAGCAGTTTTCTAAAACAATATCTTTGTTTAACCGAGTTTAAATACTTAGGCGTGTGGGGAGTCGATGAGAATTTCGGTACATGGGACATAATTGGGTCGCATTTCATTTATCGTATTTCTTGTAAAATATTATAAGCATTTGTGTAATTGTAAGAAAAATATCTGAGGTTTCGCTATGCTTTTATGTAATAAAAGGTTGTTTATCTGAATATATGAGGCATATGAAAAAAAAAAAAAAAACACCCCCGAAATTTGGGGCGTCACATAAATTATCAGCTTCTTAGATCTATTTTAGTCAATAATAGATGATGTGACTTGCTTTTTTTTGCTTTTCCATGATAAAGCCATTCTAACCTATATATATATAAAATAACTGTAATATAAATTTTCTCTTTCTCCTAATATTTAGAGTAACTTTTCATTTTACAATTATGTATTTTCTGGACTGCAATATTTGCATTCCATAGGGAAGAATCGTAAAAGTTAGTTTGCCGTCTCTATCACAGTAATAGAGGATACTTATACCAATCAATCAATATTTGTTTTTATTTTTATTTTTTAATTTTTTTATATTTATCTTTTTATTTGTATTATATTAAAATTAATATATTTCATAAAAAATAAAAATATTATGATTTTTTATAAATTATTTATTAAAAAACATTCTAATAATAATAATTATTATTATTATTATTATTAATGTGTTATATTAAAGTATAAAATAAAATAAAATAAAAATTGCCCAAATATAATCGAGGGCGAGGGTGGAATGTGATACACAGACATACGGCTCGTGTCGAATTTGAGAGAAAATAAGCGAATCCATTAAAAACAGATTCTGAGTTTAAACGAAACCCGTCCGGAGTGGAGTGGAGCGGGACGGAATGCGAAATAATCACTTGTTATCATCCACCTCCTTTTTAATATTTTAAAAAGCTGAATAGCTTGTCGTAATCTTGACAAGTCTTTATTTAGTGATAAGGTAAAAAGTTATATTAAACGTTAAATAAAAAAGCAACTATTCTGGCAATATTTTATAACAATGAGAATTAGTAACTAATAATAAGTGTTATTAAACAAAATACGATTAAGACATGAATTATTAGACACAAGGTTGGGGTTTTGAAGAGACTCGTATCGCTCTATGGTCGGTCACCAGGAGAAATCAGTCTAATGATAAAGGAGTGTTGTAAGAGTAGGTTGTCGGTTTCTATCGAAGAGAGAGGGTGAGTAGAAGTCTTTAGAAGTTAAGGGAGAAAAGTAGAGACATAAAGAGGAGGGGGAGGGGATTGTCAGGGAGAGAGGAAAAAAGAAACAAGGGAGAAGGTGGGTTTTATTGGAGATGAAACATGGAGACAAAGAGAGGAAAGTTAATATTTTATAATGGTTTTTAAAATATATTTGGTAAGAAAATATATTTATATTTTTAGTATTATGATTATACTTATTTCAATAAATATTCAATTCAAATAACTATTATTACAAAAATAAATTTAATTTGATTTTTATTTAATATTTATTAAATAAAAATTTCAATTATATATTTAATAATATAAATATATATATATATATATATATATATATATATTAGTAAGCCAAAATTTTAAAATTTTCAAAGCCAATTCTTCCTAAATATAGTTGGCTTTTTCTATTTAGAAAAACCATATTTAAAAATTGTATATTTTAAAATCTTCCTAAATATAGTTGAAACTCTTCTATTTAGAAAAAGCCATATTTGGAAAGAAAAATGTATATTTTAAAAATCTTCCTAAAATATTTTATAATCTTTCCAAAATATTCTAAAATATTCCAAATCCACACATAATATTTTTAAAATCTAATAGAACAACTATCTTCAATCTATTTTTAATTATTAATTTTATATATTCTATTTTAATTATATAAAATAGATATATATAATAATAATTTTGAACAATGATAATAATAATTTTATCATTTTTATTTTTTTATTTTTTTTATTAATATGTTAGATGCTATCCATATATCATATAAATATATTTTTTATTATAAGAATAAAGTTAAACAAATTGTTTTCTAGATATAAGTACGATGTTACTTTGAAGCATATAAAAAACAAATTACTTATCTTGAATAGAAATACAATATTAAAAAAACAAATAACTTCATCTTATCTTATTAAGCTTTATTTAGCGTTAATTTCTGTAAAAGTTAATTATATTCAGCATTTAAAAAAAACAAATGCCCCTTACCTATCAATATATATATAATCTTGTTTTATCATATAACTGTAAAATCATAATATATTCACCTTTAATATCATAATAAATTCAAGCCAATTCATTTTCTCATGTCATTGCAAAATAATGCTCCTTAATTATTATTTTTATTAAAATTCTAGCTAAACCCATAGTCCAAAATGAAATCCGAAGGTTCAAAACATTAAACAATAGCCATGGCATGTTAAAAGCGTTTAAAGAAAAACCTGAACTTACCCTTTGGTTTCAAAGAAAACAGATAAAAAGATTAAAACAACATTTTACATGTATCTAAAGAAAAACTAATCTATTTTCGTACAAGAAAACATACCCATCAACAAAGACCTCTAATCAAACAAAATTTTGAGATAAAGCGCAATGAAATTTTATTAAATATCATTTTAAACTATATATATCATTTTTCTATCAAATATACTATAAATAAAACCATTAAAAAAAAATTTGTCAATTTTATTTTCATTTGAATAAAAAGTTCTAAAAATAAATATTTTTTACTTAGAACCTCCACCCTCCTCGAGAAAGCCCTCATTCGGTTCCCTATTTCTCTCTCCTTCTCTACCTCTTATGTTTCTCCGACCTCATAGTATTGTATTTATTTCATAAAATTACCTTCATTAAAACTCGAACTATGGACCCTTGATCTCCCATTGTCTGGTTATGCTCTAAGCCACTTGAGATAGGTCTTATTGGCTTTTATGTTTTTTTTTCATAAAATAGAAGTACAATATTTTAAGATAATATTTTTATTATTTGTACTTGTTTTTCTAACAACATTTGTTTTAAAATATGCGCAGTGTCTGCACTCCCGATTGATAAAAGCGTTCAAAGTTTAAAAGCGGACATGGGAGAGAGGGAGTCCATCGAGGACAATTTAATCGTTGTATTAAAGTTGTTAGCTTTAAAAAAACTGTTTTTTTTTTCTAACTGTTGTTTTAACATATAATAATAATAATAATACTATATGTAAAAACTATTTTTGAAACACATTTTATTTTTCTTTCGAAGAGTTTTTGAAGCATGCTTAAAAATATTAAAAGTAGGTTAATACATTTGACAATCAAAATTTATTTTTATTTTTTTGTTTTTGGTGTCGATTATCTCGGTAACTGAATGAATGGTTAGGGTGTGTTTGGGTGAATTGGGGAAATTGGCGATCCCATTGTATTTTACATGTGTGAGATCTATGACTTTGAATCTAACATTTCCATGATGTTTTTTTCTTGAAATAACTTATTTAGGATTAAAAATGCTCTTATCCATTTTATGTAATTTGGAAGAAAACAAAAACAAAAATCATTTTTATAATAATCAGGACAAAAAATGATGGAGGGTAAGTAAAATTTTCAAAATTGAGTTTTCAAAAAGTCCCAAAAAGATGTCCTTGAAACTTGGCTAGGTGGGATGGGTTTATGAATCCTGTGTCGATTTTTGAGAAAAGGGTAAAATGATAATTCGATCGAATCAGGAATTTTTATTGAATCTCGGATGGCGAAATAAACAGTTGGTTGTATGCACCTTAACTTAATGGTAAAAGAATGTTTGGTATACAAATATTAAATATATATAATTCTCTAAATGATTTTAATTATATTATATTGAATTATTCTTATTTTTCATGAAGAAAAGAAAACGATCATTTTTTGAAAACAAAAATTTTCAAAGTTTGGATGACAAAAATATGAGACAAAAATTTTCTCTTCATCTTATCGGCATTTAAAAGTGGTGATCCTCCATGGTGCAATGTGGCACCAGCTCATGGTGCCATGTGGCATCATACCAAAGTGTTCTTCGGCCTGGCGCTTGTGCGCCGAGAAAATGATGAAATTTATTTATCTTGAATTGACGAAATTTGCTAGCGAGACAAATTCAACGGTGAAATTTGTTTTTTCATTCAAGATCTAAAAATTTTTCGATTTTCAACCGAAATTACCGTTTTACCCTTCATCCGAAAAATTGTATTTTTCTCGGGTCTTATAATGTAGCCGTAGCCAATACAAAATAACACGCCACAATAAGACAGACAAAAACATGAAAAAACAAAATAAATAAGAGATTGATAAAGAAGAACCACTTTATTGTGCGGGGAAATGAAAGAATGAGATACATAAGGGTGATTTTAAGTTAAAATTGTTAAAAAAATTACCCCTCTTGCTTGAAGAAAAGAAATTTAAAGAGAATAAGATGAGAGAAAAATTAGAGAGGGTTCATTCTAATTTTACATAGAAACTCTTGAATTTTTTTTTAATAACCTATTTGGAGAAGTTGTGATTTTTAGAACATATTTTATTGTTTTGACGACGGTTTTATAATTATTTTAAAATTTATATAAAGATTGAGAATTTTGAAAAAAAAAATGTTAGGGATAATATTATTTTTAAGAGCTGTTTTAAAACACAAAGAATAATGGTGAATATATTATAATTTATGAAATAACTGATGGATTGATAACTATTTTTCAATAACTTTTTATTTTGATGAGTTTATATTTTAAAAAGTCTTCCAAAATAAATTATAACACTTGGGATTAGTTTCAAATATCATTTTTCTAATAAAATTTTTTATGTTTTCATATAAATAAATCGTGTTTAGTGGGTAACAATGTGACGCCACGATCCGTGGTGTCGTTGTGCGTCGACTGCGAGGAAACACGTATTAATACCGTATCGTAGGGCAATCGTTAGTAAAATGGCGCGTTGGGCCCGTACATCCATCTTCGCGAAAATTTAGCGTATATTACAATAGTTCAAGAGTTAATTACACTTTTAATACAAAACATATATTAAACTAGCCAGTTCTAATATTTACACAAAACGTGCCTATGCCAAGTGTGAAAATCGTCATTGGTAGTGCCAATGACACTCAACTACTGAGCCTTTGTCGACTCACCAACACCCAAGGCAATTTGCCAATGGGTAACCGTCGAGTCGATCAGGCTCTGTCGCTCCAATTCACAGGTCTGAAGTATGAACATGACCGTGTGTTTTCTCTTACACAATAGAACTTTTCGGATAGTACCGCGGGTCTCTCACACCCAAGCAAGACTTTTCGGATGATACCACGAGTCTCCTACACCCGAGTTCCAAGGACGTCCGACACACATTAATTATGTCTTATTTTTTAATTTGATCTATGAGTCTTTATTGGACGAAGTCCCAAAGAAAAACTCAACCCACATTCACCAAGAATGGGGAATAATCATACCGTGTACCCACACTCGACTCGACGCAATGTCATCGTGCGTGAATCTGATGATCTCCGAAATTAATATATCTAATTCGATGGCTCATGCCAATTATGGCTTCATTATAGTTAAGCGTCGTATTAACCGCGTTAAATTACATGCATTAACAATTCTTTCGCACCACCTCGAGCCATTCATTTAGCGATATTATGCGACAACACACATGGACAATTTCGGTCCAACCATCAACCGATTTGTTTTAACGAGTCCCTAAGCCGGTCGTGAAATTTTGTCCATGGAGCTGACCTCATCAGCTTTGTCCAGGTTATGCTGAAATCGAAATCGTGCGTGAATTAGGCCTCCACAGCACCAACCACAATGTTATATTTATTCAAAATATCAAGCAATAACACACAAATATAACACACATATATAAGGCACACAAGGACCATTTTCAGTCCGAGATCAATCCGGGACTGTCCAAAATAGGTCTCGAAATTTTCAGCATTCAGTCCCATTTTTTAGGACTGACCAAACGGCCACTCACGGCCTCTTACCATACTAACTATTTTAATGGCTCTTAAGCTGAAAATAAACCAAGTAGGAAGATCCTGCCTCGAAGTTGTCGGCTCGCCAGCAGTGTCGCGTAGATGCAGTGGGGAGCAACTCCCTCTCTTGGCTCGTCGGGAGGCAGAAGCTGTCCAGATATTGAAAATGCAGAAGTTGCAGAACTTCTTTATACCAAATAGAAGTGCTTACCATGATGTTGGATACCAAGCGAAAGAAGGAGAAGATGTTAACTGGCACTTTATTTTGTCTTTTGTCCTCTCGCGCCGCATGTCGGCCTTGGGTGGTTGACTTGGATTACGCGCTTATCGTAATGGTGGTTCCATCGGTATGAGATGTAAGCGTGTCGCGTAGGCTACTTGGCGCTGCCCGCTGTTGGTAATTACGTACTTGACCGTGTATATTGTGGTACTCACCTCATGCCAGGGTATTAAGATGCTATTTCGTTAACCGGCGATGAAATTATTGTCACCGAGTCGACAGGTCGACGTGATAGCTAGATTCGAGACGATTCGCTTGATGAAGTAGTTTAAATCATCCAGGGATCTGAAAATTCCAGGTTTTTGGTAAAATTATCGTTCACAGATTTTCGAGAAAGTGGGATTTTCTAAGGATGTCTAAACAAAATATTATTTCAATTTTTTTTGAAATAAAACATATGTTTGGTAACCAATTTAAAAATAATAATAATAAATAATTTATATAACAATTTCTAAACATTATTCTATAATATTTTTAAAAGTAGAGTTATATTGAAATTGTAAAATATTTTAAACAAAAATTTAATTTTATTATATTTATAAATATTCTTAATACACAGTTATCTATTTTGAATCATTCTAAATATTTTCATACATTTTTTTAAAAAAATAACAAGTAAATATAAAAAGATTAAAAATATTTTTATGAAAACACTTTATTTTATGTTCTTAAAAATTATATAAATTGAAATTTCGGAAATTGGAAGATTCTATAAATTTAGAGATTATAAAAATGAGGAAGTTATAGAAATTGGAAACTTATGGAAATTTGAAGATTTTATAAAGATGTAAAACTTGGAAAAATTAGAAATTTTCAAAAATGGCAAAATGATAATAATAATAATAAATTCTGTAATGGTTCGGAAGCGCAGAAAATTCTAAATCTCGGATGACAAAATGGACCGTGTCGCTTAGAATTGATACCGCGAATCTAGTGGCCGAAAAGTTCGTGGTCGAGACAGCGAATATATTCTGTTTTACTGCGGGTGATAAGCCCAAGATTAGTGGCTGGGACCGAGATTTTCACGAAAATACTGAAGTAATTTATAACAACCTATCTCGCCAGTATGCACTGGCATACCGATCCAAGTTATCCTTCGTGCTCTTCTTCCGATCCCTAACCTCCGTGCTCTCGAACCCTTGTCGCCGTCGCCGCCTCTGAACTCTTCCGGCCTCTCTTGTAATCTTCGAAGTCTCCTATTTATATAACCCCTCTTCAAGTTCCACCCACATTCACATGTTACGGGCTAGGCCTTCCTCGTCCCACTGTAGCGGTTACCCACTGTAGCAGTTACGTTGTTCGTTGTAGCGGTTGCCCGCTGTAGCGGTTACGTTGTCCGCTGTAGCGGGATACTCTTCCGCTGTAGCGGGTGAACGTTGACATGCCAAAAACACCCTCTCTGGACGTTGACGTTGCAGCAGGCTGTGGCTCACTGTAGCGAGCCGGAGTTCCTTCAATATGCTCCTCTGTACGTTGCAGCGGGTAGCTCTTCTGCTACAGCGGCTAGCTCACCCGCTGCAACGGTTAGACCTTCGTTGTAGCAGGCTGCTGCAACAGCAACAGCAGCAGAGCAGCAAAATTTCCTTCTTCTGCCGACTTTTCTCTTCTTTTTTTTTTTTATATAATCTTTGCCAATAAAAAAAAAAAAAAAAAAAAAGGTTGAATGCCTTGATTTGTGTGCTATGGTTAATTTTGGTTTGTTACATATATTCTTCTATCATTATATGGTCGTTTATTGCTGCTGCTTTGTGCTTTGATTGCAAACCATGCAAAGGAACTTCCATGAGGCATCAGTGAAACGCCTCCAGAGCAAGAGATTCCCTTAAAAACAATACCAGGTAAAGGGAATCCAATTGAAGGTTTCTCTGAGCTGAAGGATGAAACTGGTGTTCATGCAGGTGGGTGGGGATAGTGTAGAACCAGAATGTATGTTCTTTTAATTAGCAGTGAGTCTCTCAAACCTTCAAATGAGTTTCACAAGAAGCCTATTTATCAGAGTGATTTTCGTTCATGGTCGGACTCTCAAAGGTCTTGTGCAGCAGTGCCAATTGAATACTTTGCGAGAGCCAATATTATTCTTTTCCCATGGACAATCAATTTCTGTATGCCCCATCCATTCAATACTTTCTCTCAAGATGTCCAGTATTTTGTGGTCATCGACTTTGAAGCTACGTGTGACGACGAGGGAAAGAACCCCCACCCCCACCCTCGAAGAGATAATTGAGAGTTCCCCTCTGTGATAGTGAATAGCATGACTGGCCAGCTGGAAGCGTGTTTGTGTTTTCAAACAACATATGTGCGACCGACATGCAATCAGATCTTAAGTGATTTCTGCAAGGATCTGACTGGGATCCAGCAAATTCAGGTTTCTCAGGATCTATTCTTCTCTTAGTTCTTTCCCTGTTTTTTTTTGATAGACTGCATGCATGCATCTACTACTCTGTTGGTAATTTTCATCTTGCAATCTAATTTGTTAACACAATAATTATTTTAAAGAAATAAAACAGAAAGAACAATGCATGATGGTCACAAGGCTCACTTGCATACTGCTTATCAGCATACAGATGTGAGTGCTGCATTGTTTTCTGATGGGGATGAGCATACAGTATGTGGTATTAGAAGTGCTAAAAGAATGGAATTGGCTTTGTTAATGTAGAAACCCTGGGGCAAAGACAAGGACACACACATGTGAATAAAATTAGAAGTGGTCCCATCATCCTCGTTTATCATTCAACCAAATAAGGATACTCGAGAAAATGTTCTCTCAACCCAGTTCAACAACACTGCATGGTAAAAAAAGTTCCTGTGTGTTTATTCTGTTGGTCCCAAATAAGCACAGCATGACCATTCTGGATGCTGCTGCTTTCCTCCCGCTCTTCCCTATAGGCTATATAGTACTATCATGCAACTAACTACTGTATTCACCTCACCTCTCAAGGTAAAACTCCCTGGAAACACCAAACACAATGACAATGAAAACAAATATGATCGATGGTGTGTTTGAAGCTACTTTGTTTTGCATTGTTTGTGAGTAAAATAGAAATTGTAGACTCATTTCTTTCTTTGATTTGAACATCTCTCATCTTAGTAGTATTGTATAGAGACAAATGAATTTGTGATAAGTTCACACCAGTACAGTCATTTTAAAATATTAACCTGAGACTATGATTTAGACATATAGTCCCATATCGTAAATGTGCTTCATAAGCAGTGTTGGTCTTTAATATGGACTTCACCCATCTATTGCTCAATGGTTCAGAGCAGTTGGCCTGACTTATCAATGAAACTCAACCAAACTAAATTAAGACTTAATCAGCAAAGCAATTAAAAGAAGGGTGAACATGCAATCAAAACCTCACCCATGAGTATACTCATACTACTACTACATAAGAGAAAGGAACCTAGGGGACAAAAGGCAGAATTAAGCCACATCATCAGAATGGTGTAAACTAGAATAGACTCGTAGAAATCTTTTGTTTCAGAATTTTACTATAAAAGATTTAGGAATATGATAGAACTCGCAGATTCTGAGAGGAAAAAATAGGGACAACAAAAAGAGTCCTGGCTTTAAATATCAACCAAAATATTATGATCTTAATTAGAGTAGATAAAAATATAACAGTTGGTGAAGTAAAGCAAAATTGGGATGACCATCTATCTATCTATCTATATATATATATATATCATTTTCATTCTCTACATTTAACATTCTTTTGTCAATTTTCAACTTAATTCTTACCATATTTGAATTTTAAACTTTCAACGCTCTAAAAACTGAGATAGGACAAAATTATGAGGAGAAATAATACTAAGATATAATGCAAAGTGAATAAATGCCTAACAAAATTAATTAAAAACCAAAAATTAAGCATTTTTCTCATTAATTGTTATTTGGAAAAACAGTTAAATAAACATAAAGTTCATGTAAAAAGTTTCAAAGTTTTCTATAAAAGTACTTCTTTTTTTATTATAGAAAAGTAAGTCATCTATTTTTCAAATTTAAGATTTCCTTTTTTTTTTTTTTTTTTTGTTCATATTTTCAAAAGTTTTCTATAAAAAATATACCACATCATTTAATATATAAAAGAAATAAAGTTATCTAATTTTCAAATTCACGAAAATTGAACAAGTGAAAGTAAAAAAATTTTTTTTTTTGGATAAATGAATTCTCATTTTCTATTTTTCCTTTCTAATGTTTTTTCATTTTTTCTTTCTTAAATAAATTTGTATGTTTAGGTGATCTCTTCTAGTAAGTATCATCCATTAAAAGTCATTGTTGAAGCCCTGAACAGAGCCTTAAACAAGTTAGTTCAATTCGGTTTTTGGAATGTCCCATTAAAAACAAATCAGTTTGGAGAATCGACGATCCAAACCAACCAACAATCGAACAAAAGCCTAGTACAAGTTAGTTAGTTCAATTGTTATCAATGTTTAAAAAACCGAACTACCTCACCTCCATCGGTTTGGAAAGTCCTTTTGAACCGCCTAATTTGGACGTTCGGGAAGGGTGTATATGTTTGACAAAGTTCAACTGAATTGTGCAATTCTCTAGTGGTTTGGTTGAGTGACGAGTGCTAATAATAGAGAGCTTTTTATTTTCCTATGTGGAGCTCAGGATCAAATGCTTGCTTATACCTAGGCACCTAATGTTTTGAATAAATCTTTTTTAAGATGTTTGGATGTAAAGATGATGGTAACTTTTAGCATATAACAAAACAAAACTTAATACTTAAATAAAACCCACTAAGTATTCAAAAAAAAAATTAACCAATTATTATATATTAATACTATTTAGAACAAAAGTTCCATTCCATTCCATTCAGAATTAAGTAAAAAAAAAAAAAAAACATTCTTTCTTTCTTTCTTTCTTTTTCACCCCTTTTACTTTCACTAGACTAGTGTGCAGAATTTGATTTATCTGACCTTGTAAAACCCAATATGGGCAGGCAAGCATGCTGGCAACTGCTGCTTCCACAGAAATGTCCATTGCTGGAAACAAGGGAAAGAGGGAGAAAAATGAGGATTCGATGAAGATGAAAATAAAAATATCATACTAAACCCAATAGAAAGATAGATTTGTCTCTTTAAGCAGAATATGATAAAAAATTGTATTAAAATGTTTATTTTGTATTCTTAGAATAAGGCATTCATCGGTATGGTCACTTAATATCCATGTGTTTGCAAGTCCAAGAGTCATGATATAAAAATCTTAAAAACTAACCACCCACATCAACAATCCTCTCAAAATCAAAACTTCTTCATTGCAACTCTTATTAATGATGAATATGTCCTCAAGACAGAATTGAAATCTATTTTCTAATCCATATTAATTAGATTGCTGGATTATACTACATAAATGAAATTTGAAGTTTCAAAAAAATAATCTAAACCTGACAATGTCCAGCTAACATAGGGTTGGGTTACCAACCATTTTATGAAATGCAAAATGTAAGCAGGACCCATCAAATACTCTCTACAACACCACCCTCTGAGCACTCAGATTTCATTGCAACATTCATAAAATGCTCAAATAAAGCTGAAAAGCAAACTGTCATTTGTCCATCTCTTTACCCGTTCTTGATACTTGTGGCAAGCTCCATCTATTGTCATATTCAAACAAAGAAACCATCAAAATCCGATAATATTGTTTTTAAACTTCAAACTATTACAGTCCACCTAACTCCCATTTTCTAATTTTAAACAAAACTGGAAACACTACTTTAAATACCAATCATCTCTAAAAAAGGCAGTTTCAAATTCATCTTGGATAAGGCACCAAAGTTTCTGAACTCACCTCTAGATTACCTAAGCAGTTTATATGACAAATACATATACATACATACATACAAAATGCTTACTGCACACTACATTGCCATGTCAACCTTGCGTCCTGAACCTCTTCCATTTTTTAAGCGATGTGCAACTCAACATCATTATCAACCACAACTGATCTTGTTTGGAATGCAAAAAATCAAACACCCAAAATCAGATTTTGCCAACTATTCCTCAAACACATAACACAACGATCTCTTTGCCCAGTTATTAAGGAAAAACCAGAGTTCCAAAGGAACGAATGAGGTCCCGCCTGGAAAAGGAAGACTTTCCATGTCAGGTTTGAAGGTGTGTATGGAAGTACTTGGATTTCGCTTACAGAGCAGAGCAAGGACTTTGTTTTTTCTTTAGGTCTCGAGGAGGAAGAGGCTGGATCGTTACTTGAACATCTGAGAATACCATTGAGCTGAAGAGCTTTATGAGCTTCCAACAAAAAAAATGCCATGGAAAAACCAGAGTTCACTTGATGGAGATGAGTTTCAACCATAATGGCAAGTTTGTTAGTCTTTTAGAGTTCGCTCATAATAGAAACACAACTTTTCTCGTTATACCTGAGGGTTAGAAAGACACAGGTTGAGATCGATTACTTTACATGATTTCTTTGCTGTTGGTAGCCCCCTCTACAGAGGTAGTGGCTATGAAAAAGCAGTGCAAGGATGAAATAATAAAATGCAAAAAAAGTGGTTCCTTTGAACCAATCCTATGCAAGAGTAATCAAGGGGGAAGGATCAAGGAGACAAGGCATCATTCCAGTTAGGATATGGATGAGAGTAATCATCTGCAAGTGCCCAACATCTATTATTAATTGGTTGAGAGCGGTTGGGCTGCAGTGAAACTCTTAGGTCAATAAAGGTGTAGTGACTCACAGTTGGAGAAGGATTACTTTTTGTAGAAAAGTGGAAAGCCTCCTTTCTGCGGAGTTGGGGTTCTTCAAGATTAAGGGAAGGATACATAGGCCAAGCGAGGAAGGTGGTGTCCACCGAGAAAATATACAAACAACGTGAGAAATTTAGAAGAGAAGGTAGTTGAATTGTGAGTTTGCCCTCTCACTTATGGTCTAATGAACATTTGAAGAGAATTGTGGAGCTATAGAGGAAGGTGGTCAATATTGATTGGCGAGTTGTTTGACTTATCTAAGGCAAGGATGACAAAAAGAAGACAATATCTACTATCTCAATAAAGTCCACTCTTTCTTACTTATCAAAATAATAATAATAATAATCATCATAATAATAAAAATAAAGTAAAATAAGTCCCCTCTAAGATCAAATGAATCTTCAAACTTAATGAAGCCTCAAACTAAAGCAAACCTATGCTAAATAAGTGAATTGATCTGGACAAGGATTACTAAAAAGAAGAGTTTCACCTGCAAATAAGAGGTGAGAAATTCGAACACTTCCTCTACCTCCCTCTCCCACCCTAAATCATGAGATGAAACCACTTTCCATCAATCGTTTCAAAAGAGAGCTTAAAGCTTCCATAACCAACACAAAAAGCTAAGGAGATAAGGGGACCCTTTGTCGCAATCTCATTTACCAAGACTGAAAAGCTAGCTATGAAAATGCAATCCTAGATCCACCCATTTCTGATCGAAGCCCATTATTCCCATTCACCTCCAAAAGAGAACTCTTATTTACATGGTCATAACCTTTCTATATGTCTAATTATGCACAATTTTAAATCTATGGTTTCTTGAGCAATAAGGAAACATTATTGTTCATTGTTGTCGTTGTCATTATTATTATTATTACCTTCATCCCATCACCTCCAAAAGACAACTCCTATTTATATGGTCTCTTTTTTTTTTTTATAGATAAGAGCAAAAGAACAATTATTATTATTATTATTATTATTATTATCATCATCATCCCATCACCTCAAAGAAGACTCCTATTTACATGGTCTTTTTTATACATAAGAGCAAAGAACAAAGAAGATACATGGGATAAAGGGAACCTATGCATTGGTCATAACCTTTCTATGTCTAATTTATGCACAATCTTGAATCTATGGATTCGGCCTTTGTTATTATTATTATTATTATTATTATTATTTATTATATGTCTTCCCTACAAGCTAGCATTATGAGAATCCAACACCAATTCTCCTATCATTTTCTTCAACTATTAGTTGGGACTTGGGCTAAATTTTTTTTTTTGATGAGTAAGCATATATATTCAATAGGAAGAAACCCGAAAGGACCTACGGGTACTCTGATGTATACAAAGAGTCCACTAAGGGACAAAGAAGAGAGAAGAAAGATAAGCAAAACAAAAACCCACCAGCCCTCAAAAGACTATACCCACCATTCCTTAACTACATCTCATCCAAGTTAAGAAATCAACGAGGATCTAGGCCTTTCAACAATGTGTACATTTGACCAAGGACATAGATTACAAATAAAGGAGGTTCACCATCCTTTGGTGATAAGTCTTTATTTTCAAAAGCGATATAGTTCCTTTCCATGCGGATGGTCCAGAAAGCGCTTGGGGTACGCCATCCAAGCTTTTTACCCTTCTTCCCCACAAAAGAGCCTCCCCAAGAGAGTAGGGTCTCTCTAATGGACAATAAGAATACCCATTTGACACCAACAATAGCTAAGGAGATCTAAATGCTCACAGTGCGTGAGCAATGGACTAACAATGATCAACCAGCCGTCTCCTCCTCTTTCTGAAAAGCATTTGTTGCTAAGAGAGCCCCTGCTTTCAAAATCAACTCAAACGGAGTATAATCTCTTCTAAGGTTTCCCCCTTTCAAGAATTATCAAAAAGCTCATTTCTCCTTTCCAACTCCTAGCAATCTTGCCAAAAGTCTAGGAAAGAACATCAAGTACCTAGAGTTGTATCCCCATTCAAGTCCTTAAGGGCCTCAAAGGCCCTCTTTTATGTGAAAGTCTCTTCTAAAAACCCGAAGAAAAATATGCCAAGCAAGTCCTCTTTGCTTATTTTGGACAATTTGGAAGGTGAGGAATAGGGTAGTTTTAATGAAAAGTCTTTTTCTCTGCATAGGACTCCTATGGTTAGAAACTAAAAGTCTTAAACAACTATAATAGATGGTTCTTTATCTATAGCTTGGTTTATTGATTGGGTGGGTTCTAAATAAACAAGGGCTTCCCTTCCTACGCCAAAGGAACTTTTTCCCTCTTCTTTGTACTCAATCCTTATGGTTCTTTCATATATATTTCTTTACTTATAAAAAAAAAAAAAAATGATCGCATTCTCAGTACTCAACAACTTAAAAAGCAAGCCATCATTAATTTGGAGTCTCACTCCTCGGCAATGTTGATAATAGAAACTTAAAGCGGTGAAGCAATCTTACTTATAAAAAAATGCGATCAAGCAATCTTTGTTGCAACCTCTAATTCCTTAATTACCTAATCTCCATTTATCTTGATTGTCCTAATGAGATTCTTACTGCAACTTGCATCGGCTATGGAAGATGTTGAACATAAAGTTGAACTTTTCTCCTACTATCCACCTTTAAATTGACAAACCAATAGACATTGTTAACCAAAGTTTAAGTGATCTATTTTGCCACCTAATTAGAGAACATGTTACTAATTAGGATCACACCCTTCCAATGGCTGAGTTTGCATACAACAGTTTAGTAAATAAGTCTACAAGTTACAGTCCCTAAGATATCGTGATTCACTGGCTTCCTCAAAGCCTATTGATTTAGTTTCATTACTACCAATTGAGGCACAACCAAGTATTGAAACCAATGTTTCTAATAAACATAGATATGATTTAAGTGATGATGTTCGAAGGAAGATTGTTCTCAAGAACGAGAAATATAAGGCACATGCTGATTTAAAAAGAAAGTCGTTAATTTTAACAAAGGAGATATGCTTATGGTAAAGTTAAGGCTTAAATGACATGCTAAAAGCATATAAAGGAAACTTCACTCAAAGGATGTTGATCCACACAAAGTGCTCAAGACAATTTCATCCCTATGCTTATGAACTTGAGTTACCAAAAAAAATTAAGGGCATCAAGGTCCTCACCCTATGTTATAATCTTGAAGATGTTACATCTAATGGTGGCCCAAATGCTCAATTCCTGTCAGATTCTCAATCAAAGGAGGAAATTGAAGATGTTATTGACCACCAAATTGTTCAACTAGATGAAGGGTTTATCAGAAGTATCTTGTCAAATGGCACACGAAGCCACTTTCAAATTACATATGGATCACATATAAGGAATCTAACACTCAAATCATGCCTTCAACTCATCAGGGTCAACCTAAGCTTAGGAGAGTTGATGGAGACAAGTGGAAACCACCTTTAAAGTTTATCAAAAGCATAAAGGAGAATTCTCCCAAGGCCCAAACTTTAATTTTGCACCCTTTTGATGATAATAGGCTTAGTTGGGATCTTACATTGTTAGTATGGGTTCAACAACCTTGAAAGCCGGTTTCGAAATCACATTATGGATCTAGTCGGTGGTAATAAGTCACCATTTTTCGATCCGAATATTGTCATTTTCCAATAGTCCCATAATGTGTGGTCCTATGGTCGTCCAAGTTTTTTGTTATTTCAAATTGCACTATTACCATGTGACTAGTTCCAAGTCTCTAGAAAAGTTCTATACCATAGTTGATAAGCCTTTTGAAAAGAATCAATAATTGATTGAGAAAATTTCCATCATCAACTGTTTTCTTTGTGTGATGCAAAGACCACTTGGATGTGAAGCCTAAAGGTATCTAGAAGTGATTCCTAGAGTTCTTTCAATTGCACACTACTTCATTCTTCAACAGTGTTGTTCAATCTACTTTGCCTAAGCCTGTTTTTTTTTTAATCAATAAAAAGCAATATATTGATAAAAAAGAAGGAGCAAAGGCCGTTCGAAGTACATTAAATGTATCTGAGAGAGGAGCAAGCAAACAAACAAAAACCTTGACTAGCAAAAGTGCAAAAAACCTGTGTGAAAAACAAACTGACACCCTACATACTCCTAACCAAGTCAAAAAATCAATAAAGAATTTGTGTTATCAAAACTATACAAATTTTACGAGTCCATAAATTGCTCGAGGAAATTTAAGCTTTAATCCCTTTGAGCAAAAGGTAACCTATTCTCCAAACACCACCCTATTTCTCTCCTGTAAAGTCGAGAAAAGGCACAAGGGTGTTGTCATCGGTGTTTTGCACTTTTTACCCATGAGCTCCTTGCCATGCTAGAGGGTATGAAGCGACGTGGGAAAACCCATTAGTCTGCAATCATAAAGGTCCCAGGCGTCTTGGCCTTTTTGCCAATGAATCGACATATGCTATATAGTCTCCTCATCCTCCTCACATAGAAAGCATCTATTAGCAAGTCCCCTTCTGACGTTTAGGCGATTGATAGCACTTGTCTCGAGAAGCTTCCAAAGCGAAAAAACCTATTTTAGGCCTGATGGATTCAAATTGAAAATGAAACTCTATAGCGGAAGAATGATCTAACCCTTTGTACATAAGCTTTACAGAGAAAACATCGTCCTTGACATCCTTAAAAAGTAACTTGTCCTCACCCAAGGGGCTGAAATTTTGTTTGTTGAGAGTTAATAGGAATCTTCCCACCTCTTCTACCTCTCAATCATTGAGGGACCTTAAAGGTTGGGAGCCGACCCCCTTCCCCACATCACGATCCCACATGCAGCTACCATTGCCTCTTTAACTGCGGAGAGGAGAAGACAAAACATAGCGCCTCCTCTCCACACTAGCCATCTTTCCATAAGCTAACCCTCCTTCCATCACCTATGAAGAAGGCTGCATTTTGGAAAAAGAAAGGTCATTCTTTCCTAATTTCCTTCCATAAACTAACACCAAAACCGCCACTAATGTCATAGGTGTGCCAGCCTCTAGAAGTCTCACCAAATTTACCTCTGAGATAACCTTTCCCGGAGAGAATCTCTCTCGACAACAGGCCCTTGACTCCATTTGCATAACAGCCTTGTTCAATTTTGAGAGCTTCTTGGCCACAGAGCCCCGGACCACTCTGCTTCTCTGTGCAAGCGTTGGCCCGATTCTGAGGTGTGGCTTCTTCTCAAGGCTCCTGCCTCCCCAAAGAAATTGCCTTTGGATCCTTTCCAATCTAGCACAAACTTTATGAGGCATACGAAAGAGAGATATATAATAAATTAGAAGACTTGACAAAGTGCTACGAATTAGCGTTAACCTTCCACCCTTTGAAATATAATGCATCTTCCAAGAAGCCAGCCTCGTCCGAAACCTCTCTTCAAGCAGGAGTCCCAGGCTCTGGCATGAAGGCTCAGGGAAGGCGGGTAGGAAGTAGGGGAGGGAACCTACAGCATCTGACTCTGTGGCTAACTCCTCACATTGACAACTAGCCTTTATTGGAATGATATCGCTCTTATTTAAATTAATTATTAACCCCAGCAACACTTCAAACCACATCAAAGTCCAACTCAAAAACTTCAACTGATCTTTGTCGGCTTCACAAAAATGGAGAGTATCATCAACGTAGAGGAGGTGGGAGATGACCCAGACTCCTCACCTCCCTATCAACAACCCTACCTTGAGAGAAAAATTTCCTTCAACCGCATGCTATGGGTGTTAGAGTGCTTCCATGTTAATCACAAAGAGAAAGGAGAGAAGGAGATCGCCCTATCTTAGACCACTCAAACTGCGGAAGAACCCGATCAGTGCCGTGAGGATCGAAAGAAGGCGTGGAGATACACCACTTTATCCAGCTCATCCACCATCTGCCAAAGCCCATTACGTCAATAAAGGTGTAAACAAACTCCCAATTGATGCTTTCATAGACTTTTTCTATATCCAATTTGCAAACTAGCCCACTCTCTTTCCTTCTCAAGATTGAGTCCACTGTCTCATTGGAGCAATCAAGACAACGTCCAGAATCTATCTCCCCTCTACAAATGCAGTTTGTGACTGGGAAATGACCTTGTTTTTTTTTTTTTTTGATTGATAAGCAAGTGTATTAATACCAAAAAAACCCCAAGGGGTATACAGGGTGTATACAACAAGGAAAAACAAAACCCACCAAAGAAAACGAACTAAAAATAAAAACAAGGCAGCCAACAAAGCTAGCGCTAGGGAATATTGAAAATGTTTCTAACAAAAGGGTGTTCTACATCAAACATCAAGCTAGCCCAAGAAGAGAATGAAAATAAGAAGCAGGATTTCAATCTGGACTTGGAAAAAGCTTCATCATCAAACACGACCCTATTTCTTTCTTTCCAAATAGCCCATATCAAGCAAAGAGGGACCGCTCTCCATAGCTTCATGTCCCTTTTCCGCATGGGGAGGTGCAGCCAACCCTGCAACAAGTCTTTCACCAGAAAAGGACAAGCCCACCCCACGGATAAAGAAGGTGCAGTCCATGCACACACCTTAGGGCAATGAATAAGCGGGTGTTACAAGATTCTTCATCCTTTCCACAAAACATCTGGCAGCCCGGCGAAAACCTCTTTTTAAGCTAATCCATAGTCAATATCTTGCCCCACCACACTTCCCAAGCAAAAAACCCCACCTTAGTGGGAACGGTAGGATTCCACAGCATCTTTATAGGCACCGACTGCTGACTACCACCCTCTAACAGATCAAAGCATGTTTTAACAGAGAAGCTACCATTTTTTGCCTTATTCCACCAAAATCTATCAGTAATGTTAGGATTAATACTCTGAGAATTTACCCTGGCAAGGAAACCTTGCACCTCCTCCAATTCCCAATCATGAAAGTGCCTTCCAAATCTGAAATTCCATCCTTCCCCGGACCCCGAAGCCACCCACATCTCCACAACCTTACTCTGAGAATAAACAGGTGCCTTCCAAATGACCTTGTTCATGACCCTCTTAATCCTGTTGGCTAACACTTTTGTCAAAATCTTATATAAACCTCCCACAAGGCTAATTGATCTTAAATCCTTGAAATCCTCCACATTTTGTTTCTTGGGGATCAAAACCAAAAAGGTTCAAGTTTAAGGCTTTTAGCAATCGTATGTTCGTGAAACTCATTGGCAGAAGTATTGCCGCCGTCCCGGCCCGAGGCCAAGCGAGGAAATCGTCAGGCTAGGGCCTTATCACCATTAAGCCCTTATATTGCTATCCAAATCTCTTCCTCTGTGAAAGCTTCCTCCAGCTTAGTAGCTTCTTCATACCCAATCTCGTTGAATAAAATTTCAGGAAGAGTAGGGCACTAACTGCCCGGGGCTGAAAGCACATCTTGAAAAGCATCCACCGGACCTTCCTTAATCTCAATCTCCTTATCTAACCTTCTACCATTGATATTGATGTTTTGGAGACAATTTCTTCTCCTTTGTGCGTTAGCCATCTGTGAAAGAACCATTATTCCTATCCCGCTGCACAGCTAGGTCTCTCAGATTTACGTCTCCGGAAATCTATGATAATGACTCTTAAACTCTTCTTTGGCCTTAGTTCATTCCCCAATTTCCTTGAGAACTAGCTCCCATTCCTTCTCAAGATCATCGGAAAGCCACCCTACGTAAGGCCTCATGCTTTTGGTCTCGCTCTACAGCTGCTTCTTTATTCCAAACCCCAAATTCCTTTCAAGGCCTTTAACTTGCGTGAGGATAAGCTAAAGGACCCATGGCTGAAGCTGCCACCACCTATCAAAATCTCTTGCAAGAAGCGAGTCAAGCTTCAATGTGAAGTTCGAAGCGAGAAAGGGAAAGGGCCGTTCGACCATCAGCAATCCAACGAGAATGGGGAAGTAGGTCGAGGGTGGCCTAGGAGCATCTACCAGATACGCCTTGCTGCACGGACTTTCCCGATTGGCAAAGACAAAATTTGTCCTAAGCGGGACATTAATGTTTCATTTTGGCCCTCCCCTCAGGGTAAGGGCCTCCACAGGCGAAAGATCTCCCAAGACCAAGTCATTCAAGATTTCAAAAAATCTTCTCATAGAAGGGGAAAGCCTACCCCCTCTGGATCTTTCATTAGGAGAAAATCTTATTGAAATCTCCTCCTAAACACCGGTCCCTTCCCACGAAGCCTCTAATCGAACCCTGACTTTTCTCGAAAAAATTCCTAAATATCTTTAGACAGTTTTCACCGGAAAATACCCATAGTGCCAGTCCTCCACCATTCTAAACAAACACGAAGTTGAAAAGCTTCATGTCCACTTGGATCCATGGCTTCATTCTTCTTTATCCCCAGCGATATACCCAGTTGTTGATAGGCGGTGTATAAGCATTTATAGCGTGTTTCTCATGTGTTTATGCAACCTAAATGCTAGATTCACACCCTTAGGCACAAATATTACACTAATCCTTCACATTTGTGAGTTTTATAGGTATTGAAAAGCGAACAAGAAAGAGGGAAAAGAGCAAGAGAAGCCAAATGCGAAGAACAAGGCCTTGGGTTCGCCAATTAAAACCAACCTTCGCCTGGAGAAGCGCCGTGGGCGAAGGAGGCCGCCCGACGAAGACAAAGACCAGAATGCGACTTGCGGGCGAAGAAGACCTTGTAGAAGAAGGAGATCCATTTTGATTGCAGATACCCGTCTTCGCCTAGGCGAAGGATGACGGGTTGGGACAAAAATGCCCTCATTCTCAGCCCCGTTTTGGTCATTTTCCAACACCATAAATACTTGGTTTGTAATATTTTTGAGGGAGGAGACAAATTTTAGAGGGAGCTAGAGAGTTTTACACTTTTCCCTTTTCTAGGGTTTCTCTTCAAGCTCTTGTTTGGTAGATTTTCTTAGTTTTTTAGCTTGTGTTTGGAGCCAAAGTGCAAGATCTAGCTACTAGAGGAGCTCGGTTTTGGGGGACATCCACCTTGTATCTGTTTTGTATCCCTTAACCCTTCTCTCTCTCTTAATCTTTCAGCATTATGTTTGTTGTAGACATGATATTGTTGGGTTTTGAGGCCACTATGAGTGGCTAGAGCCTCATCTAGGGCTGGTTGTTGACACTGGTGCTTGGATTATGTAATATATTGAATGATTTTGTGAATGTATTCTTGTGTTGAGGTTTTATGACGTGGTTTTATGAAATTCCAGATTTTTATCCAATTGTTCCATGTTAGGCAGTGGGATTTAGTCCTAGAGCTCAAAGGGTTTCTAAGGTGACAATTGGAACTATACCCTTGGGACTTGATTTTCATTCCCTAATATGCATAATTGATAAAATCAACTTAACTTAATCAAAGAAGTCTAGGAAATTAGGAATGCCTAGTACTAGATGGATTTTATTAGGAGGGACATCATCTAACCTTATGTGATGATCGTATGGACCGAAAGGTGATCGATCTAAGCATAACGCGGGAAATTTCATTGCTTGGGCCAAAAGGTGACCAATGGAAATTCCAAAGGACTGATTTACCTTGGAACAAGTAACACATTGTTTGACCTAGATGGATCGAAAGGAGAATAGGGATTAGGTGTGAGAAATTGACGTGAGACTCGAAAGAGTGAACCTCATATAGAGTTCCTTGGGTAAACACAAGAGCATCTTCACTTAATTAGCGCTTAATGGACATAACCCATCAATGCACCAATGGAAACAGCCGACCCTAGTGTTATTTCATAAAGTCTTTCTTGCACCCTAGCCCATTAACTTGCAAATATTTTAGAGTAGGTTGTAGTTAAATTAGTTTTATTTCTAGTTAACAACCCCTCACAATATTTTATTTCGCTCGAATAGTAAAATTCTTGAGTAGCTGGGGTAATTAATCTTCTCTTAAACCATCTCTTCCTTGTGGGTTCGACAAACGAGGTTTTTAAAATAAAAGCCACTATGTTACTTGTGATTCGTGCACTTGCGGATTAGGTTGCTTGTGATCAAATTATTATATAAACGAAAAGAACCGATCAGTTGTCCCCTCTGCATTCAAAGCTTTCCAATCCAACAATTCCTAGGCTACGAACCAGAGCTTTATTCATCTCCTGGACCTTGGTTTCTTGTAGGCAAACCAAGTCCACCCCTCACAACCTAATGAAATTCCCGATGACTATCCTCTTATCGGACTTCGTTCCTCCTCTTACATTCAAAGGAAGTAATTTTTTACCATTTTTAACTTTAACAATAAATTAACCTTGTTCGAACCTCCTCCTTTATTCTTATCCTTCTCATTATAATTGATGGAGCTCTCTAGTTTTCTTAGTTCCGGCTCACATTTCGACATTGTCGTGGTCCCCTTTTTCTTAACAAGCTGTTGCATAGCCACCAGATTTCTCATCAACTTCAAAATCTCATTTTTGAATCCCTTGGTTGGAAATCCCAAAAATTTGCTGAATTTTGCTAAACAACTGTCTTTCCAATTTTCGTAATCCTCTAAAAACTCGTTTTCAACCTCCTCTATTCTATGTCCGTCTTCATCGGACCCCTCCCTCGCTTCAACCATCACACTAAAACATTCCAAATCCCATTAGATGCCATCAGCTACCACCACCCTTAATGGCTCCTAGTCCTCAAGCTCAAAGACCCAGAAGCGGGCCTCAGAACCCCTTAAAAGCGAGGGCCGGCCAAAAATAGAAAAAGAGGAGAGGGAGACTATTCAAGGGGTTATCCGTACTTGTAGATGATCAAGCATGTCGGAGTCTCCGGCAAGATCATCTCTATGTTCTCCTTCCCACGTCTGCGAGATGTTCCCCTCCTTACCACCATTCGAAGCCCTAGAGAAGGAGACTGGGCTTTTAATTTTAGGAGACATCACAGGCCTTGGCTAGGCCCAAAACTCCCTTCCAAAGGCCTCCGGGTGACTTGGCTCAGCTAAGCCCATCCTATTTAGATAAGTCCAAATATTGCTGCTTGGGCTAGGACCAGACCAACTATCTTGGCCTAACCTCAAATCCTTCCCTTGGGTTTGGCTTTCGATCTAAATCCACTGGCGAACTTGACACAGGTCAAAACACTGCTAGATGCGGGACACGAAATAGGTATGCATTGCTCTGCCCTATTGGACCCTCATTGTCCCTTCAATCTTCTCCAAACGACTACCCTCTAATCTCACGCTCCTTCCCACACGTGCAAATCCAACTTCTTCATCTCTTAGCCTTGATTTTGTTGCCATCTTCCTTAAGGTATTTGCAGAACTGAGAAATGGTTGAATCTCCAACCACAGTTGGATTTCGTACCTTCTGCGACCAACATACACCTCAACACAAAGCACATCACACAAAGGAGAAGGTGCAAAAAACTATTCTTCCCTATTAGCACCCGCCCAATCGAGAAAAGGAGGCGTCTTTGGAAGGACATCCGGTGCAGGCAGGAGCCTTTGTCTATAGTTTTTCCCTTTTGTTTGCTCAAGCAATAAATAAGGAGGCTCTGGTGGTAGATATTTTGGAGTCTTCAATGGGGGAGGGGGATGGTTCCCTTGTTTCTCTAGATCTTTCAAAGATTAGGAATTTGAGGAGGTTCATAATTTTTTTTATCATTCAAGGGAAGATAATGGAAGGAGGGTGCGCTTTTGGAAGGACATTTGTTGTGTGAAGGAGCCTTTATGCGTAGTTTCTCTTTGTTTTGCTCGCTTGACAAATGAGAGGCTCTAGCGGCAACATGTGGGAGTCTTCAGGGGAGGAGGGGGGTGGTTCTCTTGTTTCTATAGATCTTTCTTTCAATGATTGGGAATTGAAAAAGGTTAAGAATTTCCTTCTAGTCATTCAAGGGAAGAGAATTATCCCTAACCAAAAGAACATGTTGTTTATGAAAGGAGGTTAGAAACGACCACTTTTGGGTTAAACATTTTATATGTCTTAGGCTACACTTACACTTCGTGTTCATAAATTTATACCCCCCACCCAAGAGGAGGCTTTAACTACAACATACGATGGAATAAGCTTCATCAAAGTCTGACCTTCAAAAATAATGGAATATGCATCACAACCATAAAATCTTACAAAAACAAAATAAATAAATAAGCACATTATAAGTGGCATTTAATATACAATTAACATTTTGGCTTGAGATAGAATAAGAGAGAAAGAGAGAGATTGGAAGGGAAAACTCACATAAAGGCCTGTGTCACGAAAGGAGGAATTTTATGGCCTCGAAGTTTATGAAAATTGAATTCATATACTTGTTTCTTAAGCGAAGTGACAGAGACCAGTTCTTCTCCTGGAACCCATAGGGGGGCTTCCAGTTTGAGTCTCTTGGATGAATAAGATGCATTCTTGTCTACCCTAAGCACATCAATAATAATTCTCATTTTGCTTCTCCTATAGTCAATACAAGGCACCAATGCACATGTATATCTAGGTCCCAGACCTAGACCCTGCTCCCTAGAATCAGCAATAAGACTCATATCAGGCTCGATGTGGTATTCAACATTAAGAGCCCTATAACTACCCCATACCAGTAGATAGGCTCACGATAGAAGCAAGGTTCAAGTAGATTAACCATTTAAAGTTCCATCATCACCAACATAACGCAGATAAACGTCGTTGTATCCAGGAGCCAGCACCCCATGCAACCTATTTAAATCCTCGAAATCACTTGAATAGGATCCATTTGATTTTGATCGCTTTCTGAGAAACTCCCAAATCTGGTCATCAACGTCGAAAAAATACCTTTCATATTCGTCCACGAACAGAACAATTCCCCTTTCAGTGAGGACGTAGCCTCTTATAGTGCCAAATTCTGATGGGAGAGGTGGGAGAGAAGACGCTTCCCTGGTTACCGGATCCCAAACTTCAAAATTGTGCCGAAGATCCAAGCACATGGTGGAGAATATATATATTTTGGACTTGAATTCGAAAATTATTGGGAGAATTTTTGGACCCTTCAATTTACCCACACAAATGGGTTTTGAATGAGGGTCAGGGTCACAGAGGTCCAACATCATTACATCGAATCCAAGCTTCCCAAACCCGAACATCCCACCGCCTCCCATAGCATACAGATCATCTGTGAGAGTTTCTCCCCAAACATGTACAGGTGTTCTCCAACTTAAAGCAACCCATGGCTATCGGCAAATTGGCCTCCTCAAATTTGATGAATCTTTTCACCGGCGGCGACCTCACTGTACCTTTCCCGTTCCACTCCTCGCTCTCTAGTATCTCCTTCATGTCCAACATGACGACAGCATCATCTGTGACAAGGCAAAGAACTTCCATTTTCTGCTTCTTCTGATCGCTTCTCTTCTGTTATGGGTTAGGGTTAGGGTTAGGGTTAGGGTTAGGGTTTTTTATATTTGTTTTGGGGACTTATTTTTCTTTAGGCCATGGGCCTCATATTTCTTATATTTTTAGTTTTGCCATTACCTCAAAATAAAAGTATATACATTTTGATTTTACGATTAAGGTTTCGTTTGGTTTTTTCAAATTTCGAAAGAACGTGATGCGATGTTAAAAGCAAAAAATGGAAGACGCAAAACAAAGATTTTTTTTTAAATATCAATTATCTTTTATTAGAACTATAAAAAACTTTTTAAAAAAAAAAATCCATTATAATGTAATATTAAGAAATTTTTCCTTATCAAAGGCCTAAAAAAAGGTTGTCTCTCTTCGTGAGAGTGGTTTTTCTCTCTAAATGATATCAAGATTTGTTTTTTTAGAGTTTTTTACTTCTAAGTTTTTATCCATAAGGAGCCTCCTACTTAGATTATGAGAAACAGAGTGTGAAGGGATCGATGTTAGACTCCCATTAAAATGATAGAAAAGATTGAACTTGTAATTGGTGGAATTGGACATCCTCAATTTTAAATTTTAAATATGAAAGGCTTAACGTGTTTTTTGTTTTATTTGTGATATTATGGGGCGCATAGACAAATTTTGTTCTCAAATTTCCGATAATAAGGAAGTCGACATAAAACGAGAATGGGGTAGTTGGCTAAAAGCACCTATGAGAGAAGATGGACGACACCATGAATTAAATCCGTCAAATCAAATACACAGATCTTACGAATCAACTAACGTAAGACTTATCAGTAAATATTATAAAAAGATAAAAGATTGAGTGTCAAGTACTCTTAAATGCTCTTAAAAGTAGAGTGGGTATGGATTCGGTTAACTAACCATGTGGATAAAAAACCATCGATCATCGGTTCTCGGTTTGTTATTTATATAATTAAAAACCTAACTATCAACACGATTAACCAAATTTTCGATTAATAAATTTTTTCAATTAACTATATATCAGTATTTGGTTAACAAAGAAATCGGCTGTAGTTAAATTTGCAATATACATAAATATTTACAACCAACATCTTGTTTAGATTTTTTTTTTTTATATATAAAGCCACAAAAAACCAACTATAAAAAGTAATGTGCAAAATATTTAATTCTTTAAGACATAAAATAATTTAATAATTTTTCAATATATTTTTATTTATTTTTGCGGTTTTCAAAAGTCAGCATTCAACAAGATATATATACTTATCTCATAAATAATATCTTCAAAACAAAGGTATCACTAATATTTAAGAATAAAATTATATGTGATAAAATTTATACATTCAAAAGTATGTTGATTTTAGCATAGAATTTATAGCACAATATAACAATATCATATTCTAAACAAACAACAACTTAAATAGGAGTGTTTCACTTGAAAGAACACGAATTGTTTATTCATTCTTTCATTTATTCGAATGCATTATGCATGCAAACTTCTTCTCTTCTTGTATGGCTTGAAGCTCTCTTCTTGAAATTTTTACATATTGAATGAACCAGTAATTATGAAAAAGGTTATCATCATTACCATTGATTCATGATGTATAAAAAAAATCAATCCCCTCCGACTTGAGTCCGTATTTCCTTCACAATTATTGTTTTCTTTATATTTATTGATACCGAGTTTATGATATGTGTTAGTAAACAATAGTTTTTGAAAAGTGTTGTCATGTGGAAAAAATATAAGAAGAGTCTTTGCAGATTTATATCTTAAAAACCACTATTATGGGCTTATCTGTGACTATGAGAATGGGAGAGCCATAGTAAAAATGGAATCAGTCATAAATGATAGTAAATTCTAGCAGGTTATTTTTGAATTCAATTCTAACCATTAAGTTTCACGTTTAATTTGCCAGCATTTGATCATTGCACAATTAAGTTTGCATTAATTTGTAACGTTTCGAATTAATTCAAACCAATTTTTTTTCCTATAAATACAAACGGGTCCAAATGTTACAAAATACAGTTTTTCCTATCCTGCAACTTGGAATATCTATCTTCATCTATTATGTTCATAACAAAGTTAAATCACAAGCTCTGAAAATTTGTTGTATCATAGGGAATCAAATTCCTAAGAACAATACAAAATATTTAATTCTTTATTTTTTATAATAGACAAAAATAATTAATATTTTTCAATATATTTTATTTATTTTGTTTAAAGAATATAGCATTCCTTAAGATATATGTATCTCATAAATAATATATTCTAAATATTTAGAATAAAATTATATGTAAGAAAATTTCTACATTCCAAAGTATGTTGATTTTGCAAGGAATTTAAACACATTATAGCAATATCATATCTGTAAAACCCGAAAAAATTAGAAATTTTCAGGAAAAATAGCAAAAATAGTAAAATTGCCGAAATGGTTCAGGGAAGCCTAAATTTTTGTCTTAATAATGATTAGATAAATAAGTAGTTTCACTATTTCACAATTTTATTGTCATAATAATAATTTTTTTCATGATACATTTATTTGGTATAGAATAAGCCGAAGAAAAAAAGAAAGCGTGTTTGTTTTAGTGTTTAGGCTTGTTTTTGTTGAAAATAAAGAAAAGCGCGTTTGGTTGTCGTTCCACATGGTATAATGACATAAATATATGAAATCTTTAGAAGATTAGGAAATAAGAGCAGGTTTGAAGAACGCTAAAGCAGTGTTTTTGTGTTTTCAAATATTATTTTTTAGAAACCGGTTTTAAAAAAGCGAAAGCAAGCAAAGTACTCGATTATCGTGGACATCGAGAAAGAGATCAATGGGTGAAATTCAAAATTTTAATATAAAAGTGAAAAACTCTCATATTTATCTTTTATATTTTTATTTAAAGTTCATTTTCTTTATTTTATTTAAAAGTAATTCATTTTTAATAAATAACCTTGACTATTCAAAAGTTTGAGTTATTTTACTCAAATAAAAAGTAGTTTTTAAGTTTTTAAGGAACAACTTTTGAAAAATGTTGTGGAGAGTGGAAATGTTTTTAAAGTTTTGTCAAAATAATGCTTAAAAGAATTGTTCAAAAAATAATAATAATGCCTAAAAGAAAGGTTAATAGCTTGTTCGGTAACTTTTTAAGGAATAATTGTGAAAAAAGTTCTTAATATTATTAAAAAATATCTTGGAAAATTAGAATTGTTTTAAATGAAATTTACAACCTATTTTAGAACTTAGAGAAGCGAGCAGTCAAAAGCATCCAAACCCTAAAAACCTATGTATTTTTTCGACATCACCATCTGGCACCACTCCCGCCTGCCGCATTAGATGAACTCTTCTTGTGTCTTTAGTGCTGAAAATTTCAGGCAGTTCTGCACTGGCGAGTACAGGTTTTTTATTCTTTTCTAACTTCAATCCTTTCCTTATTTTCAAAATGATTTTATTTTATTTTTGATGAATACGATAATGATCTGCAGAAAAGCTGGATTACCTGTTGGTTACAAGGGATGCCAGTTCCACCGGGTCATCAAGGATTTCATGATTCAGGCTGGTGATTTTCTCAAGGTTCCTTCTTATTTCTTCCCTTCTCTTCTTAATTTCTCTTCATAAATCAACCGCTTTATAGTTATGCCTTTCGAGTTGTCTCATTTTCTGCTCTCCGTTTCTAGGGTGATGGTAGTGGATCCGTTTCCATCTATGGAAGCAAGTTCGAGGATGAAAATTTTACTGCAAGGACACTGGTCCTGGTCTTGTCAATATTATTCATTTTAACTTCCTCTTTTCGCTTCTTCCCTTGTTAACCTTTTCTTCCAAAAAAATTAAAATTTGTTGTCATTAAACTATTTACATTACTCTTGATACATTGATTTTGGGATTTTCCTTTGATTTATTGTCTTGATATGTTTGCACATCCCTCCTGCCTAAATCTCAATTTCTACTGAGAATAAAAAATATCCAACACATTTTGAGTGAGACTCTAAGTCGCAGGAGATTATGGGTATTAGATCAAAAACTTCGTTTGGAGGCCTTTACAGTTCCAATGCCTGTAATGCCTCTTGACTGATTAACTTATAAATTATAATCAGGATGGATTCTCCATTTGCTTTAGTAGTTTGGTTGAAACACCAAACACTGAAACCCTAAGCAATATTGGCTTCCCCCACCCCCCTTCACTTTAGTGTAATGTAATAGTGCTGCATCTTTTAATGCATTGTAGACATTTAGTGAGGATAGAAGTTCACTTAACTAGCTGTATCTTTAATGGTGTGTGTATATATATATATATTAGTGTGAGAAAAGTGAGAGAAACAAGTGGACCTGAGAAGGTCTCTTCTAGGTGGAAAAAGGAAAGAAAGAATGAGGCAATGAATTTCTGTGTGTATCATTGTCCAAGAATATAGAAAGGAGGCTGAATAAGTTATCTATTGTTTGACTATAGAATAGGATAAATGATAAAATAACTGGTCATATCTCATCCTAACAAGCATAAGATAGGATGTAGAACACTTTGACCTATCTCATATTCTATCAGCAAAACAAATATGACCTAGGTGGAAACATCATTGTAGAGCATAGTGTTATATTTCCTTGAATTCTTGGTCTAATGTATGGGGAAAATAAACATGGGCATGGGCAACTTGGCACCATTGGTTTGTCTTGCTTGTTCATATTTAATTTTTCTTCTTGTAGTTTATCATCTTCAATATCTAGTATGTTACAAGGTTGTAAAGTTCATCAAATAGTTAAAACATGAAGAAACTTCCTTGTTTTATGTTAGTTTGTTTGACTTGCCAGAGCAGTAAAAAGAAATAGGACAGTTAGTTTGACTAAATAGCAAACAACCATCACTTAGCTCACATATTTCTGTAACATTAACCTAACATGTTCTGTAGTGCTATGTCTTTCATTTGATATTATGAACAAGAGGGAATCAAGTGTAATATTCTCCAGTTCTAACATATCGAGGATTCCTTAATGCAGAATTTATCCAGGATGGTGATGTTTAAGATCAAAATGAAGTGAGCTTTCAGCATGTCAGGGTGGTTTCCAGTTTGACCTTGTCAGAGGATAGGTTAGAGTGTTAACCTCATCCCTCAGACCTCCTGATTGGACCTTTTCCTGCTACTTGATTCATACAAATAAAAGCAATCCCTCAAAATTCCTGATTTTTTGGAGTTGGTGCTTTATATCCCTTGAGGCCCACTCAAGTGGCAAGGGGTAAGGCTGGGGATGTAGGATGCTCCTGTTCACTTGTAGGACTCATAACAGGGACCAAGAGAAAATGTTGCCGAACAATCAGACCTTCATGCTTGAATAATCAAAACCTGCTGGTTTTGGATAATCTTGTATGAAGAATTCCTATGTTGGGAGGTCTAGAGAAGCAAAGAGCATAGGCTTGTTTGATCTTTAGTTGGAATAGGATGATGCATGTATCATTTCGAAGTACTTAGGAATGGGATGGGGTTATGGGAGGTTCTAGGTTCGGTTCCCAAAATGGACAAAAAAGAAAAAAAAGAACATTTATTTATATATATATATATAAATAGAATTTCAGAGATCACTACTTAATCAGAATATATAAAGACAACAACAACCAAACATTTTTTGGCCTTCTCTGAAGGAAATGTTGGGTAAATTATCAGATTATCCCAACAAATGGATCATTGACATGACTTGGGTGTAAATTAGAATATCGGGTGGGTTGGGTAGAGCCTGCTCAGTCCTAGGGTTGTTAATCGGTTTAGTTCTCAGGTTGGATAAATGTTGATAATAACTAGTCCTTAGCTTTACTTTGCATTTGATGTGAATGAAACCAACCCAACTTGAATGACATTGGTCTTGTTAAGGCATGAGATTTTTTTGTTTCAGCACAATATTAAAAAAGAACCCAGAAGGAAAGAGACTAAAGAACATACCCCGAATGCCACATGCTAGTTGTCAAGCCAGTCACATTTTGAGCATGTGATGAAGAACTGCAACAAAAGTAGCCCCAATGAATATACTAATAAACTTGTAACCAAGTTAAAAGTATTAACATCTTTTCAAGGTATAATGATAAAATCTATCAATAAATTTAAGAGCCATGGGGAAAGAAAAAACATTGCATTAAACTCAAATTCTGTATTATAACACCAGAACAATGTTCTGTTTTAGGGCCACTGCCAACTCCGATTTATTCATTTTATTGGTTATAAAACCATAGAAGAAGTTCTAGATGAACATAGAAGGCTGTGCTAAATGATGTATAAAAGGTGGAGCCCCAATTATGATGACGACTACCATATCCCATCACATACAACATATATATATATATATATATATATATATATATATATATATATATATATATATAGTTGACAAGCTGAGAACTTGGATAACTGGTGTATTAAGGGCATGTTTTAGCCCTTAAATTTTCCAAGCTTGTTGAATTGAAATATAGTCTACTGAAAGCATGGTCCTCAATTCAGGTAAAAAACGCTGAAAGCGTTGCCGTTTTTCCCTCTCATTCTCTCTCTCTCTCTCTCTCTCTAATCCATTAACCAGCGCTCTCCCTTCGGCCCATTGCGGGAATCGGAATTTCGCGGAAATTGTCTCCGTCGAATCAAATGGAGAGGTTCTAGGTTTTCTAGGCTACGCCGGAGACATGGCTTGCCAAGCGGCGACGATGCATTTCCACAAATCGAAGACTCTCGTTATCAAATATGTAAGAAATGTTTGCATCTTCTCTTTCTAGGACTTCGATCTTTCTCTATCTAATCCTTCTCCGTTTGGTCCCGGACAAAATGGAGGAAAGAAAAGGAGGAAGGAATTAATAATATAACAAGGAAGTTTATACACAAGGAAGTTTTGTTCTTCAACATTAAGAAAAAGAGAATAAGATACAACAAATGAGAAATGAATAATATAACAAGACTCTCTAATCCCATTATTTTCTCTTTAAATCAATGACTTATTATATAAACATGTGCACCTACCGATATAATTACAAATTCTGCCTAAGCAGCAGCTGACCTGGGTATCTTGAATTGTTTCTTGAGGAAATGAGAAGCCTCCGAATCAGTCCCGTGACATAAAATTCTCAATAGAGTATTGGTATCAACTCTCGGATTACTTCTGCCGCCTGCATTTCCAACCCACTTGCAGATTTCAAGGCTTCGATCAATTCTCGAATCTGCAACCCAAGTAAAATAGTCTGTCAGTCATATCCTCCTCTATCAAAAAATGCATATGTAGGAACAATGGTAATCAGCCCAAACTATTTGTTTTGACTACCAAAACAATTCTAGATCATTGTGGATAGTATAAATGTTCTCCCTTTATCTTTTGTTTTGGAATGTGGTTGGCCTTGGCCTGCATTAAATTTAATATTTTATATTGTATTTATTTATTTATTCATTATGACAATAAGAATTGTGAAAGAGTGGAACTACTTATTTATCTAATTATTATTATTATTTATTTTTATCTTTTGATTATCTATTCATTTATGATGAATTATCTATTTAGGTATATAGATGTCAATTTCGGTGAATTATCTATTTACTTATGATAATGAGTTATCTATTTATTGTGGCAGTGAAGTGATGCATTATGTAATATCTTGTTTTATTTATTTATCTATTTATTATGATAAATTAAACACTCATATGCTTAGTTTTTATAAGAGAAACTCTTTGTTAACTCTTAGTCAAGCCTCATTAATAAATGTTTCCTTTTCTAGTTAAGTGAATCAACTTTTAGTTTAGTAGAATCGTTTGGATGCTCACAAAATAAAGAGAAAACAAAACGATTATTACGAATGTTAACTCTTTATCATCTAAGGTTCTTTTGTTTTTTGAGAGTAAAAGAGTGAGATATAGTATGATTATTTTTTTGCTATTTTCCTGTTACCAAACCAAAGCTTTGGTGCTTTGTAAATGGGATGTAAGTTAGTATGAGCTTGGGTTACAACTCAGCCTGAATGTGTTTGTTTCAGATATTTTTAATAATAAACTTAGAAGCCAAATTAAAATATAATGGATAAAAATTGAGACTCAAAACAAAAAAATTTAGGACTTTCCATTCCGTTGAGCGTCGATTCACCCAGTGCCGTTGTTGAGAAATGCAACTCTTAAGTATGGCCCAATTTAAGAATAAGCAATTAAAATAAAATGAAAATTAGAATGTTGTTTAATTTTTATTGTTTTCAATGTCTTTGGAATAATAGGTAGGTTTGCTTATGTTTAAAAAGTGTTCTTAAAATAAGGCTGTGTTTTACCAACTTATAATATTGTAATTGTTGGAGTATCTTACAATATTTTTTTTTATGTGATTCATTAATTTTTATTTAAAAAATAGACCATTTACAATCCTTTTGTTTTTGTGAACATGTTACAGATATTTAGCTTTTGGAATGGAACCACGGGATTTACCTTCTGATTTTGAGATCGCATAGGTGTATTCAGGTGTTAAGCGAATCCCGACTTCAAATAACATAGATCAAGGTGTTTTGTATGAGGGGAAGAGAGGCTTGCATTCGATAATAATTTGGCAAAACTTTGACGATAAAAATGTGCGATCATTTAAAAGATGTGAGGAGCATAAAGGCGTATATCTTTCTCGTGAAAACTGGAATAATTTTCCTCACAAGAAAGACATTTTTTGTCTATGAGAAATACACTTAGTTCTTGAATAGATGCAGAACAAAGAAATGTTGTATGCGAATGAGTCGGTTACTAATCAGTTTATACATATTTTACGGTGGACTTAACATGTCATTTTTTTAAAATATTTTAATGCTTAGATCCTTAGATTAGTCAATAACTAAATTGACTACTCTAATGATCTAAGTATTAAAATATTTTTAAAAAAAATGACATGTTAATCTCAGCATATGTCTATATAAGGCGAAAAGTAAATCGGCCAAATGCCGAGCAACATTCTTTGTCGCTACATCATCAGCAGCCGTATAGCTACCGTAGACAAAAAATGTGTTTCTTTAGGAGAGAAAACATTCTAAGCTTTTGGAAGATATATGCTCTTGTGTTACTCGTAGCATCTTGAAGAGAATCTTGCATCTGTGAATCAAGTTTTGCCCGGAGTCTGTCGAGATGCCTTCTCTTCATACAAAACACCTTGATCTTCATTATTATTAATTTCTCATTTGTCGTATCTTATTCTGTTTTTCTTAAAGTTTAAGAACAAAACTTCCTTGCGTAGTTCCTCATGGCACGTGAGAGTTTATAACTTTATACAATGTTCTTTCTTTTTATTGAAAACCTCTCCATTTCAGAACTTATTGTTTCTTTATTTTTTTTTCATCTTCTGTTATTTGGCTACTGAGAATATTCAGAAAAAGAAGGCATGTTTGTTTACTATTTTTGAAAATTGTTTTTTGTTGAGAACAAGGAAAACATAAAGAACATGTTTGGTTGTCAGTTTTTTAAATTCTAATGAACACAAATAACATAGAAAACATTAAATTTAGAAAATAAGAACAGTTTTCAAAAAACACTAAAATAATGTTTTTTGTGTTTTCAAAAACAAGAAACAAACGAGCCCTCTGTTATCGTGGACGTCGGAAAGAGATGAATGGGTGAAATTAAAAAATTAATATGGAAATTGATATAATTCTCATATTTGTATATTTAATTTAAAGTTCCCTTTCTTATTTTGTTTAAAAAGTAATTCATTTTTTAATAAATAGCCTTGACTATTCAAAAGTTTGAGTTATTTTACTAAAATAAGGAGTTTTTCAAAATGAGACCAAAGGAAACTTATGATTTATTTGGTCACTGTTTTCTAAAATAGTTTAAAATTTAAGTTTTTAAGTAATAACGTTTGAAAAAGTAGGTTAATACATTTGACAATCAAAATTTATTTATTTTTTGTTTTTGGTATCGATTATCTCGGTAACTGAATGAAGGGTTAGGACGTGCGTATGTCAATGCTGGTGAAACCCTTGGTTTTGGGATTATGGGATTATGGAATTATGGTTGTCAGGTGGATAATGCTAATGTGTGCTCTCTCAGTTAAGTAGTTTTTGTGGTATGGGGAATATTCTTTCATCTTAAAAATCCCTTTTCAAGCCTGATTCTGATGTAAATGTTTCAATTAATTGGGGATTCGAATTAGAATTTGTCTTCTTCCTTTAATGCATACTTTTATTTATTGCTTTAGTGATCAGCTCATGGGACATGGGAGCAGAGTCTATTAGTTGCGTTGCGTTGTTGATCCGTAGTAGTAGTAGTAGTAGTAGTGTCCTTGTTTATGCCACTTTGGAAAAAGTGAATGTGAAGAAGATTTTCACACGAATTCATTTCAGGTCCTGGTTGGTATAGATGAATTTTCAAAATGAATGTTTTCAAGTGTTCCATTTCTTTGTAATATTGGATGTTTCTGGTAGAGTTTTTCTGAGCCCCCCCTTTGGTCTTAGTTGAAATTCCTCCTCACTCTTTTATCTTCTTCTCCAGACAGATGTTTCCTATGAAGAAAGTATACGTGTCTACTGTCTAGTACATGTTAAAGTAGTTTGTGTATGTGTGGGTTTGTCCAACATAGGTGAAGAGGAGAGTGCAACACTTGCTTAAAATATTGATGAACTCCAAAAAACAACTGAGAGGATAGGCCAGAAAGAAGAATATGATGGGTTTTAAATTATATATTTAAGTCGAAAGATAACCAACAGGCACATCTTGGGAGCTTTGAGTGAAACAAAAGCAACCGAAATTACAGTTTGTGTATACCCAAAGATAATATTTTTTCAGTTTATGGTTACTAATCTTCACATTCTTCTTTGCACCTTCTCACTATCTTTAAATTAAAGACATTCTCAACAGTAAATTAATTGAATTGGTTTGCAAAACAATTAATTAGGATTTTGTTGTATCCTGAAAGTGTTTTCACAGATTCCCTTTTTGCACTAAATTGTGGGGCGAGATAAACACTTAAAAGATAGTGATTATTCACACCTCAAAATCCATACTCAATTCCCATATAAAATTGTTTCTATAAGATTCAATCCAAACCGTTAGAAAATTACAATAAAATACTCACAAATTAATCTAAACCGTTAGAAAATAAACACCTACTTAACTTTGACCAAAATTCCACTAACCTTTCACTAATACAAATTAAACTTTTACCAATGTATTAACTTTTACTAAAACACATTAAACCTTTACCAAGACAAAATGGCTTGAAGTTGGGCTGACATTGAATCTCAACAGTTTTCTTCTTATACTTCCATGAAGAAGAAACTAGGATTGTAATACACACATGAAATGTGGTCTCATGACTACAATCTTCTTTTTTGTCTTGCAAGCACCTATATACTGCAAACCTGTAGGTCCTTAAAGAGTACTTAAACCAACTGCCTTGTACCAGCTCACAAGCTGCATAAAACAACAAGAATTATTAACATTTAAATTTTTGTTTGGGAACTATTTCCTCCTTATCTTACATGTGCTGATGTATTCCAGAGAATTACTTCAGTATTAAAGAAAGTAAGAGATGTATGTTGCCACTAATATTCCTGATTACATATAAAGAAGAAATTGATGGTTTCTGTGAACTGATCACTGCACATGAGTTGGTGGATGCATAAAAGCTTGCAGTGGCACCTAATTAAACTTCCCCATTCCTTATAAAATTTGCCAAAATGCTGCATTTTGCAAAACTGCAGTCCTTAATACATAGTTAATGAGTTTTTGCCGACCCATTGAAGACAAAGATTCCAGATTCAGGAGTCCTTTTGAGGAAAGAACAAGTATATCATAGCTGGAAGCAAATAATGAGAATCTTTTTCATTGAAAATGAATCTATCTGTGGGATTCAATGGATATGAAAGAAGTTGCTAATTTCATACCCGATAAGGTAAGAATTGTATGCTGCTTATGCATCTGCAAAGAGAAACTTGTATTCCTAAAGCAAACATAGGGATATGGTCATCATCACTACCAATCTTCTCATATCTCTTGCAAGCATCTATATTTCACAAACTCCAATTCTCAGTTGCTTAAGTCAGGTGGGTAATTCACCTTTAGGTAGTGCCTTGATACCCCCGCAATTATACACTACAAGTTCCCTTCCTTTCTCCATGTTAATGTTCACAAGATTCAGACAACCTAAGATACTTAGGTTGGCAGTAAGTGACCTCAGACTATGCAATTCGTTTGGCAGATTTTCCAATTTTTTACACCCTTCTATCACTAGACATTCAAGATTGCCATCACATCCATACACCTCTATACGCTTCAGCTTGTCAGGCTTTTCTAATCTCAGCCATCTCACCTCTTTGGGATCTTCTATACATAAATCTTCTGACTGTCGCCCTTCAAATCCTTCCCCCACATGACTCGGATCTGAAATCTTTTGCATTTGTAATTTTACGAGGGAGGTGAAATTTTTGAGCCCATTACTTCCTAAAAGCATCCCGCCGTTATATGCTCCTAAATTTAATTCAAGCAGAGAAGAACATTTCGGGAGTGGAGTAGACAACTTTGGGCATTCCACTATTTCTAGCTTTACGAGAAAATCTAAGGAACTAGGTAACTTCCCAACCAGTTTTGGACATCTCCTCGATATCAGCTCACGGAAGCGAGGAAACAATCTTTCTTCATCAATTGAACTGAGACAACACCAATCTTCCCATTCTAGCATATCCGAAAAGGTTAGACACTCCAACTACTGAAAAGACTCCACACGACTTTGCCCATAAAACTCAACACCTATGTTTCTTATTCCACTCATCCCTTCATTGCACAAGTTTTTAGTGATGACAGTTGCCAGAAGATGCTAACAGGGTGCAGTTTTGAAATCTTTGAGATACAAATGCACCATCTGTGAGAATGAGGGTTCTCAGAATCTCAATCCAACTTGGGAATGTTCGTCCACCATAAAATGAGATGGTGAGTTTTTTCAGGTTTCTATGAGGCTGAAGCGACTCCAGAACTTGCATTTCCTTCCTTTGAGTATGACGATCATCATCAATATCACTGCCCCATTCCATTGTCAACTCTTCAATCTTTCCCTTCTCCTTCAAATTCACATCCATTGCATCTTTAGCATCCACCACATTATGCAACCCTAAGATGGAAAGTGTCCCTCTGATATTCCACAACTTCTTTAATTCCTTCATCCTTGATGAGCTATTATTTTTCTCCACAATAAACTTTGATAGTGTTCGCAAGTTTACCAAGTTACCTATGTGTGGAGGCATCTCTTTTAATTTCATTGTATTGGTAATATCTAGATGTTGAAGATCAATCAAATTCCTGATGCTCAAAGGCAACCTCGTAAGATAACATCAGTCTCGCAATATTATTGCTTGCAAATTATAGAGCTCGCCTGTGGATTCTAGTAACCATTCAATTGAAGTATTGGATAAATTAAGATGTCATAAATGCTTTAGATCTCCAATTGAGTTTGGTAACTCTTTTGTGTTATACCCACTCATAGATAGTACCCTTAAATATCTTAATTTGGGGAGCAAATAACAAAACACCCAACTGTACCTCAAAAAAAAAAAAAAACAAAACAAAACACCTAACTGGTTAAATAACATAGTGAGTCAAAATCATGTTCAAGTTAAAGTGGTAATGCTATAAGGGTTGGTAACTTCTCCACTTCCTTTAAAGCTTCAAATTTTTTAAAGATCTCACAATAACAACGATTGTATGACACATGGCGAGTGTCCTGTAAATTGATATAGTTCTTATTATGCTCCAAATTGACACACAGTTGTCCAGCAACTGATTTAGGAAGATCACTAATGAAGTCATGCATGACAAACACTGTTTCCAGATTGTTGGAAAAATGACCTGGATACCAATTCACGGAAATACTCAGCACCCAAATCAATGGTTGATTAATTAAGCCCTCTGCCATCCATAACAAGACTAGTCTTGAGGAAATATTGCACAATAAACAAAGCATCTCTTCAACTGGGCTGGAAGATGACGATAACTCAACTTTAATTAATGCAGGAAGGATGCCACATTCGGGGTCAGATAAACTCTAACAATTTTTCTATTCAATTTCAATATACGCTCCCCATTCACAGTCGTTGTTTAGAGCGTAAGAGACCATGCACCAAGTACCTTAGCAGCTAGTGGCAAACCAACCATCACACTTTTTCGACAATCTTCTCGCCTATTGATTTCAAAATTGGGGGTTGTTCCACGTTTCTACCTTCAAATGCATGTTGTACAAAAACTGACCAACAATCATCATATGATAGAGAGAGTGGTGGTAGGTTTCAGAGGGTTCCATCATTGATGCCACTTCTCTATCGCTCGTGGTTACGATGACTTTACTTCCTTTAGCCCTTCCCCTGTACCTGAAAGGGGATTGCAAGTTATTCCAATAGTCGTAGTCCCGTTTCCAAATGTCATCTAGGACAAGCAAAAAAAATTCAACTAGGAGTTGATTGAAATCCTTGGCATCATTAATGCTATGGCCAATGGGGAGAGATGGCATTGAGAATAGCGCTTGATATTTTGACCACATCAAACTCATTGGAGACACACTCAGACCCTTGCTCTTACACTAAAATGCTTCACCCATGCCGCGACTTTGAACCATGCAGCCCACCCATGCATGATCAGGATAACAGCAGATGTGGTTCATCGCTGAGCAGCCAATCGACAATCTTCTTTTTGTCGACATCTCTTCCATGAACTTGTGGTTCATTAAACAAACATGTGGTGGGCGTTCTTTTCCAAGTGGAAGTTGTTTTTCCGGCAATCTTTTCCAAGCCCAGTTGGGCTTCGCGAGCGGTAACATCTCCCAAGCGGCCGGTGGTATCCTTAATCTTGGACCCCATCCATGCTAACATGAAAAGTAACATGACTTGGGTTGAAACTAGTACAGCAAGTGAGGATTGATTCATGCGAGACTCCATGGGGTTGCGCTGACGGCTTGCGTCCGGAGCATTTTCGGTGTTGAAGTCGTCGAGGATGTCCTCCATGTCGTACGCCAAGTTCCTGACGGAGGAACTTCACGAATACAGAGAAGTTGGGTCTCCCAAATTTTGAGTTGAGAATGAATGTGTTCATGGCGGGCAAAAGTGAGGAAATCAAGACCCAGAGGAGCCCAACTTATCAAACAGTACTTCAAAGGCGGCAGAAAGAAGAAGCTCTCCAACAACCTCCATGGAGTAATGCGTTTGTTTGAAAGGGAGAATGCAGAGGAAGATTCTAGAGGATGAGATCAATAAACTATAAAGTGAAGCAGAAACAAACAGGATTGCCAGTCAGTTGGTGAATGTGAAGAAGAGCAGACAGAGAGAGACAGTTGGTGAGATGTGAAGAGAGAGCAGATAGGATTGCCAGTCAAAATTGTATTTAGGATTATTTTAAAAGGGTAAAGTGCCACTAATTTAAAATATTTGTACAGATTACAATTCTATGTGTTTCAAGCTAAGCTTCAAAAAATAATTATGAATATGCAAAAGTACATCAACAAATGTGATAATCCAAAATGTTCTTCATTAATCCAACTAAAATTAAAAAGAAAAAGAAAATTGTTTGGCTCTTGGCCTCCATCCTTTATCCTTCTCACCGCCTGAAGATCTCATTCGTTAGTGGTTTTGTTTTTCGACAAACATCCTACTACCTCCTTCAACAAGCCGTCGTCGGCTTGAATATCTCACTTATGTTCGTCCATGATCTTTGTAAACCCTAACTACGCGTAAGTATCTTAATCATTTCAAAATCCATTTCGATATCTTTCGATTGTTCTTTCAGGTATTGCAAATCAAAGGTTAAATGCTTTGAGTTTTCTTCCATATCTTGCGCATCAAAGGATTAATGTTGTTATTTGTGTTTATGAATAGGATCGTAAACTCTTTGATTTTATTTTTTTGTTTTGATCTCAGTTTGGTATTGATTCCAAGCAACTCAGTTCATCCCATAAACGTTTAAGTTTACACCGACATAATACCTTGCAATGCACTCCCTCAGTTTGAAAATACCTATTGTTTAAGGTTTTCGTACACATATTAAGAAAATTATTAAAACATATTCTCTCTACAAAAAAGACTAAATTATCATTTTTTTTCTCATTAACTCTTTATCTTCTCTCAAAAATTATCATTTTTTCTCATTTACTCTTTATCTTCTTTAAAAAAATATATAAACGACTTTTAAATTCTTTTTAACGTGAATTTTTGTCATAAAAATTTCAATTTACAATTATTAATAATCCATATTGGGAAGGTGTAAAAAACGTTTCGTACTTGTTGAAATAACTTAGAAAATTGAAAAATCAATTAATGAAGTAATTTAGTAAAATAAGGGTAAAATTGAAAAAAACTAATAAATTCTTTTTTTATTTTTTAAAATGACAGATAAATAAAAAGAAAACAAACTCTCTAAAACATCAGTTATTTTCAAACGGAGGGAGTATTATTGATTTCTCTGTGTTTGATGGATCATAGGTCCATTACAGTCACCGAATCTGGCTTCAATTTCCAGCCACAGATCCCGAGATGAATGATTCCAAAATATCCTTTGATATAGAGTTTAATAGCCAAGACAACACCAAACAATCTACCTTTTTCCAACCGATGTATTGCTATGAATCTAGTGCCGGAGGTGGCTGTGAGCATTCAATAAAACTGTGCTTAGTTTTGGCTCCCAAAGCAATTTTAATTGATCTACTCCATGATAGAAAATTTACTCCAGTCCTAAATTCATGCCTGGATAATTTGAGCTGTGCAGATTCATGGCTTCATCCTCCAGAAATTTCGATGAGTTTTCTCCGGTTTGTTGTTCTCCATCTTCAATGTTTCTTTCTCTCTAGGATTTACAGAGAGAGTGCAACTCGTTCTGGACTCTTGCTATCCGCTCTGATACCATAACTTTTCAGAGAAAAAACTGAAACTGAAAATGAAAATTTAGTATCCTGTTACAAAAAAAAGACGGTGAACTACAGTTTGGATTCCATTTACATTATTTCTCTACCTAAAATAAGGTCCCAAAACTAATGCTGAAGAAGATAAAAGAGTTGTATATCAGTAATATGTGCACCTGCTTGAGTCCAAGCCTCCAAGGTGGGATGGACTGTTCTAATTTTAACTTTTACTTCGATGAAAAGCACATATATACTGCAAACCTGGAGGTCCTTATGAGTAGTACTTGAACCTGCTGCCTTGTACCAGCTCACAAGCTGCATAAAACAATACTGAAGCTTAAATGCAGTTGAATTAGATAGTAGCAATATCATTTTATTGGCCAATTTAAAAAATAAAAATAAAAAGTACAAATTATTAACATTTAAATTTTTATTTGGAAACTATTTCCTCCTTCTTAGTTCTTGTGCTGATATGTATTGCAGAGAATTACTTCAATATTAAGAAGGAATGGATGGTTTGTACATGAACCTGTCACTGCATATAAGGTTCAAGATTCTGCAGAAGAGCACCTAGTTGAACTTCCCCATTCTATAGATCCGACATCAAATGAGGTACCCAAATCGTGAAGTTTTTCAAAATTCAGAAATAACTCAACTCTATCAAGCAAGACCAAAGGTGAACATCACTCCATCTCCCAAAATTCGGAAGAAATACTGTGCCATTATTGGCTTTCTCAAGCATCAAGGGAACAGAGCAAACAAACTAAAATCAGATGAATGGCCAAATGCATGACTTCCATCAAGAATGTGGTAATTTCATTCACAATATTACAGCACAAGACTTCTTGTCTTGGATGGTAGATGTAGCATCAGCAGCAGATTGCTGCAAGAGCCCTCCTGCATCAAGTTCTCGAGGAGATTACACAAATGCAATGATGAAACTTTGGATTATCTATCGTTATGAAAAAGTAAAGGACCAAATAAATAAATGTACACAACAAACAAATGAGAAGTAACCAACCTTATTCTCTCAGGATTACATCCTTGATTCACTCATCACACTGTAAGACTTGTTTTGACATTGTAAAGAAGAAAAAACAACAGAGTAATATGAAGTGTCCATACAAGATTCACTCCAAAACTTGGAGTCTCAGCATGTCAGAATTCTCCTGGACAAACCTGCAAATTCCAAGAAAAGAAAAGAAAAGATGGTGCTATCAATGTAAATGAGATCATGCATTACAAGTTAAATTATAATTCAAGTTGAATACAGTAGTTGAAGGAATAACTGCAGTTTAAGTACGGATATAAGTACTACTAACATTTCGTTTTCTTCAATTTTATTTTGGTTGATTTGTCTCATATGAAATCCCTTTAATCCTTGAATTGAATATGACATCAACATCACTCTCCATGATATATAATAAGCACAAATTTTTTAAAATATCATATTTCTTTAAAATAACACATGTTTTTAATATTTCTTTTAGTAATATAAAATTAAAAATTAAAATCCATTTTGAGTGACATAGATAGTTTCTTTTTTTGCATAAAATCATATTTTGCAATTATTTTACTAGGCAAATAAATTTCAAATGAAGCAAAATGACATTCATTTACACATTTTAGTAATTTTTTAAAAATAACTTAAAACAAAAAAATGATTCAATTAATATAAAAGTATGGAGTGATTCTATTGTTTTCTTCCACATTATTTGTTATTTTTAGCCGGACAAATATTTTTAAACTAGCAGATTCCATGCCTTGGATTCATTGATGATCCTAGTAATTCTAAAATTAATTTGAAACTCAAATAGTAATGCAATTTATACTAAAAATTTATCCATAATGACTTTTTCTTTTGTAAATAAGTATAAAGTAGACTTCAAATCGAACCGTAGTAAATTTATTTCTTACCGCCTTCCTTTTTAAATAAAATATTGTTGACGATTATTATTTTAAACTACTTTTATTTATTTTCACCAAAAAAAAAAAAACTGATTATGCTTTACAATATCAATATCTATATTTTGTAACATCTATTAAACTAGCATATTTTGTTATAAAAATATATAATTTAATACTAAAGGTTATGGTACCCAGTCAAAAGCAGGAAAAAAAGGAAGGTAGCAAGTTTATGATATTCTATGCATTAACTATCTACTGACTAGGTTGGTGGAAATTAAAAAGAGTTGGGAGTGTTGAGAATGGGGAGTACCTGTTTGAATCATGTTAGATTTCATATGTGTTGCACAGATTTGTGGTCTCAACTGCTTTAATCATGGCCTATGTCAATGCAAGGGATGTGGGAAATGTGGGGCCAATCTTGTCTTCTGTCTTTTCTACTATTGGGCATCCCCTTATGCGAAGGCATCCTCCGAGTGTTGGTGGCAGCCCTCCCTTTGGCAAAAACTGCTGCAGCTTTGGACAATTTTCTATACAGAGATATAGCAGAGAGATGAGGGCAGGGAGGCTATGGATTCCAGGTTCTGGAATCTTCCTATCAAAAGCCATTGGAGAGATGTAGGAAGAGGAAGGCAGCCGTCGTCATCTGAAAATGAAACAACATTTTTATATCCACCTCCACCTGGAGAGCAGTGCTGAGAATTTTAAGAGAGGTGAGGCAGTGGGCCCCACTGACAAGGCCTCCTCAGATTCTCAGATTCTTCAATTTCTACGTGTTGTCAGGATTGAGGCGAAGTAAGCCCCCTTTTGACATGCACTTTCTTCAGATCTTGAAGAGATGTGAGGTTTTGCATATGATGTCGTCGGAATTTGAGACCCTTACATCCATGAATGTGAAGAGATGTGAGGTTGTGCATGTGATCCGGTAGCAATTTCAGATTCCTCCATCCATAAATGAAGGAATTAACACACCGCTTGGAAATGAGGTAAGAGATAAACATCCTGATACTCAACTTCTCAAGATTGCAAGAGCGCATAATACCTTCTGGTAGGGACTCTACATTTTCACAAGTGAGGTGGGTAATTCGCCTTTTGGAAAGAAAAGGAGAGATGGATTACTTCAATCCATCCATATTTCAAGGACACATAAGGAGTCCGTGTTGTCACCCTCCATCCTCATCATATTCCAATCACCTGGCAATGTCTTGATACCCTCACAAATTTGCACTACAAGTTCCCTTAGCATGGGCAGCCACCCTTTCTCCAGAACGTTCACAAGTTTGGGACAACCAAAGATTCTTAATTCAGTCAGTGACCTCAGACTTTTACAGCCCATTCAGCATGTTCTCCAGTTTTTACACCCACATTATTTCCAGATTTTCAAGATTGCATTGTGGGACCCACTCCTCCAAGGCTACGCTTAAATGCTTCAGCCCCCTAAGCTTTTCTAATCTCAATCTTCTCACCTCTTTGCAATCTTCTATCCTCAAATCCTCCAAAGCTGTTAAGCCCTCCACAAATCCACATCCTTCCCCAAAATGACTCAGATCTGAAATTTTTAGCATTTTTAATGTTGCCAGGGCGGTGAGATTGATTCCAGTATATCCCAAAACCATCCAATTACATGCTTTTAAATTTAATTCAAGGAGAGACGAACATTTTGGAATTACTGGACTAGACAACTTTGGGCATTCCACTATCTCTAGCTCTACGAGAAAACTTAAAGAACATGGTAACTTCCCGACCAGTTTTCGACATCTCCATTACAAAGCTCCGTAGGCAGGAAATAAAATCTTTCTTCATCAACTGAAATGGGACAACACCAATCTTCCCATTCTGGCATATCGGAAAGGGTTAGACACTCCAATGACTGGAAAGACTCCACAGTACTCTGCCCATAAAACTCAACACCTATATTCCTTATTCCACTCATTCCTTCAATGCGCAAGTTTTTGAAAGAGGACCATTGCCAAAGAGATGGTAACACTGCAGTTTCCGCAATCTTTGAGACACAATTCCACCATCTGTGAGAATGAAGGATTCCCTATCCAACTTGGAAAGGTTACTCCGTCATAAAATGAGATATTAAGTTTTCAAGAAGTTTCTATGAGTTGAAGGTACTCAGAACTTGCATTTCAGTCCCTTGGTCTGAGGATCATCAATATTATAACTGCCCACTCCATTGTCAACTCTTCAATCTTAAGCTTCTCCTTCATCCATTTCATCTTGAGCATCCACCACATATTATGCAACCTAAGATGATGGCCCTCTAATATTCGACAACTTCTTCAATTCTTTTAACCTTGATGATCTATTACCTTTCTCCATAAATTTTGATAAACGTTTGCAAATTTACCAAGTTACCTATGCGTGGAGGCATTTTTTCTAATTTCCTTGTATTAGAAATATCCAAATGTCGATGACCAACCAAATTTGCCATGCTTATAGGTAACGTTGTAAAGAGAATTACATCCACAATATCAAAGCTTGTAAAATTAGAGCTCACCAATTGATTCTGATAAGCAATCAATTAAGGTCCAGGACAAATTAAGATATCGCAAATGCTTTAAATCTCCGATTGAGTTTGGTAACTCTTTGATGTTATACCCACTCATAGACAGCACCCTTAAATATCTTAATTTTGGGAGCAAAGACCAAGACACCTTGCTGGTTAAGTAACATATATATAGTCCATAAAAATTGTGTTTAAGATAAATTGGTAATGCTATAAATGTGTGTAACTTCTCCGCTTCCTTGACAGCTTCAATTTTTGTAAAGATCTCAAAATCACACCGATTGTATGACACATGGCGAGTGTCTTGTAAATTGCTATAGTCCTTATTATGCTCCAACGTATCCTCCAAATGAAGAAATAGTTGTCCAGCAACTGATTTAGCAAGATCACTGATTAGGTCGTGCATGACGAACTGTGATTCACCATTTTCAGATTGCAAGAGAAATGACCTTGACACCAATTCCCAGAAGTACTCAGCTCCCAAATCTTCCATTTGTTTATTTCCTTCGGATTGAATTAAGCCCTCCGCCATCCATAGCAAGACCAACTCAGTTTCTTTAAATTCAAAGTCTCGAGGAAATATTAAGCAATAAACAAAGCATCTTTTCAATTGGGCTGGAAGATGATGATAAGTCAACCTTAATGCAGGAATGATGCCACATTCGGTGTCAGATAAACTCCACATTTTGCTATTCAATACATCCTCCCATTCATCCTCTTGCAGTTTAGAGCGTAAGAGATCACCGAGCACCTTTGCAGCTAATGGCAAACCATCGCACTTTTCAACGATCTTCTTTCCAATTGATGTTAAATTCGGATGTCGCTGGACGTCTCTGTTTTCAAACATGCTGTACAAATATTGACCAACAGTCATCGCCACGACAAAAGGCTTAAAGAGAGTGGTGGTAAGCGAAGCGATCATTGGGTTTGAGGCACAAAACCGCATGTGGGTAAAAGCGCGGCATTGTGGGCGCTTGTCGCTTATTTAAGTGGAGAGAAATTCGGATTAGGGGCGCGAGAGTGTCTTTCGTTTTGTATGAAATATAGCGGCGAAAGAGAGGAGGAGAAGAAAAACTTTGTGATTTTCGCGCTTATAAGGATTATTTTTCAATTCTATTTGCGGTCGTTGCGTTGGATCGGGCTGATTTTTGGACAGCGAGGTTCGGAAAACATGATTCTTCATTCTGTACGGTTGGGATCGTCGATGCGATGTCACGGCGAGGGAGATAAGTCTTCGCGGTTTATGTGTTACCTTTTAGGGTGCTTTTTTATTGTACTGCGTTAGGCGTTGGTGTTTGGTGGATTCTTTGGTATAGCAGTTTTGGTGCACTTATTGGACAACTCTCTTGTCTTATTGATCATGGTGGGGCTATTTAACAGTACGGACGACAGTGGTTTTACCGCTTCTTTAGTTTTTAGTATTTAAAAGCGAATTGTATTATCTTTTTGTGTCTTTATTGATTTATTTTTGCGATAATATATTTTTTATTGGTCACTCCTGCATAGGATTCTTTACCAGTAAGAGAATTTAATTCTTATTCTCTTTCTTTACGTTATTCGATTTGTTATTGTGTTGGCCGATTTTCCCCTATCAAACAGATGGTTCCATCATTAATGCCACTTGTGTATTGCGTGTGGTTACTATGACTTTGCTTCCTTTAGCCCCGACCCAGAAAGGTTTTCGCAAGTTATTCCAGTCCTCGTAGTTCTTGTTCCAAACATCATGCATCTAGGACAAGCAAAAACCTTTTTCCGGCTAATGATTGGCTCAATTCAACCTGGAGTGGATTGAAATCCTTAGCATCGACGTTGCTGCTCTGGGAGAGATGGCGCTGGGGGAATAGCCGTCGTTAATTTGATCACATCAAACTCATCGGAGACACAGACCCATGCTCTTGGACTAAAACCGCATCGTCGCTATAAACAAGTCTGGCTGGGTAGTGTGGTTTTACCCAACCCACCCATGCCGATTATGGGGATAACAGCAAGTGGTTCGTCGCTGAGCAGCAAATCCAAGATCTTGTTTTTGTCGTCATCTCTGCCATGAGATTGTGGTTCATCAAACAAACAAGTGGTAGGCGTTCTTTTCCTAGCTAGTGGAAGTTGTTTTTTCCGGCTACCTTTTCCAAACCCAATTGGGGTTTGCGAGTGGAAATATCTTCCAAGCGGTCGGTGATATCCTTGATCTTGGATCCCATGCTAACATTGAAAGTAGCATGACTAGGGGTGAAACTAGTACAGCAAGTAGGGATGAGACTCTATACCTTTCTGGAGGTGGAGGAGGGGCCTGAGGTTGCGTCAGGGCGTTCGGTGTTGAAGTCGTCGACTTCGAGGATGCCCTCCATGTCGTAGGCCAAGCTCCTGAGGTCAGAAAGCCAGAGTTTGACGGATCGAGGAGCTTGTGATCTGCTTATCCTCGGCGTCGTCGAGCACTTCACGAATATTGAGGAGTTGGGTATTCCAGATTGAATGCGTTGTTGGCGGGGGGCAAAGGTGAGGAAATCAGAGGAGGCCAACTTATCAAACAGCGCTTCATAGGCGGCAGAAAGAAGAAGCTCTCCAACAGGCAACAACCTCCATGGCTAATAATGGGTTTGTTATGAAGGGAAACTGCAGAGGAAGCCTTCAAGAGGGATGAGAATGAAAGTGAAGGAAAAACGGACAGGGTGCCTGTCGATTATGAACTCCAGCTTTAATTTTTTTTTTTTGAAAGGAATTCCAGCTTTACTTGAGTAGGAATCCCTGTTTTCTAAAATTATATGTTCTTGAGAACGGGTTAAAGTTTAAACAACATTTTAGAGGACGTTTGGATCTTTCTTTTTTTTAAAAGGTTAACATTTTTTGAAAACACAGAAAATAAAATTTGGACTATTTTGATGTTTTTTAAAAATTGTTATTATTCTCTAAATTTGGTATTTTTATGTTTTTCAGAATAAAGAAAAACTATAAACTAAATGTGTACCAAACAATCAGTTTTTAAAAACTATATCTATTTTTAAAAACTATTTTCTTTTCTAATAAACAAAGAAAACAAACATGTATGGTTTCCTTCTTTCGTTCCAAAAACACATAAAACATCAAGTTTGGTTTCTTGTCTATAGAAAGCTATTCTTTAAAAATAGTTTTGAAAACACAAATATTTACTATTTTGATGTTTTCTAAAGCATTTATTGTTTACAAATTTAACATTTTTTATATTTTATGTGTTTTTCAAAACAAAAACTAAAAATTAGGAATTAAATGTGTTTTTGTATTTTCTTCTTCTTATTATTTTTTAAGAATAAAAAACAGTTTTTAAAAAAAAAAACTATATAGACCCATAAAAAAAAAAACAGTTTTCAAAAAACATAAAAAATCGTTTTAAAAAACAGAATCCAAAAAATAACTTAATTTATTTTAATCATAGAGGAGGGGAAAGACCCCGAAGACACATCTACAATAGACAAGGACCCTTGACACAGAAACCATATTCCACCACCGAAGATGTGGGATGCGGTGTCACGATCTTCCCAACCTGATAGAATCTCATTTTCTATAAATAAATGGCTCTGTGCTTGTTCTCCATTTCTGTTCCAAACCTCTATTTAGTATTTATAGAACTTTCCTTCTTCATTTAAATATAAATAAAATTATTTATTTAATTTTAATTTTTAAATATACTTATTTTTGTATTTTTAAATTTATTTAGATATTTATAATAAATTTTAATATAAATATATTTATTTATAATAATTGAAAGGTGTTACTGTAGACCCCAACTGTGTAGTAAGTTAAAGAAAAAGAAAAGAAGAGAGAGGCGTGAAAGGGGAAATCGAAGAATCAAGGGAGAGTGATGCGGTATATATGTAATAAATATTTTTCATCACTTGAGGACCACTGGACTTGATCCCAATGCCACCACCACTTTCCTCCACAACACTTAATATTCATATATTTGAAGGCATAAAAAAAAGAAGCTGGACAGCTAGCTCTCCAATAGAAACACTCCTCTTCTTCATATGACCGCCTCCTCCTCTTCCGGTCGATCCAGGATCAAATATTCAGCTCAGGAAGCGCTGTTGACCCCTCCTACAGAGTGGTTTCGCCAGACAAACCAATCACCCCTTGGCCTGCCCAAATCAATCATGATTGACATCTTCATAGTTGTCTGGCATCGTCTCGGAGTTCTCAGTTTCGACGGTGGTGTGGCGCCGCTAGGTCGGATTATTCCGTCGGCCATGAATCTGAGTGGAGTCGGGTTCTGACAGCTGAAAATCGGGCGGAGTCTCCTTTGTGCGGGAGCTCTCTGATTAAAATCTGCGTAAAACCAATCAAGCGATCCATTATGTGCGATATAATCCGACATGAGTAAAATGCCTCTTGAATCATAGGCTAATACTCGTAAAAAGCATCTCATTCTTATAATTATCTCCCAATAATTCATGGACAGTTACAGCCTTATCTGAGCAACGTAATACTTGTCTGGTATCGTATTAATATTAAAAACCATCAAGCACATGGCAAACTATTGAATGGATTGTCTTCTTGATGGCTAGTAATACGAAAAATAAAGGGTCCATGACGGGGTATTTAAAAAAGCTTCGATGGGAGAATGCCATACACAAATTAATTTCTTCATGTGAGTCACGATACGTCTTCCGAAATGCTTTCCAGTAAATACATGATACTACATGATATCGCTGATCATACAATGTCACGAGTCCTCTGACTCACTCACTTGCCCTAAGCCATGCCATGAGAAAATAGTAATTTCAAAACAAAACTTTTGTTCTTGAAAAGAAATATACTACGAAAATAATCGGTAAAATATGGGACTTCTACTCAGGGGTGAATTGGTTTAGTGAGCTTCCCAAAGCAGTCATAGTCCTCATTAAAGTGATACATTGGCCCATCTCCGACAGAAATTCTCAGGAATAATAAATCGCTTTGATTATTTTTATGCCATATCCGTTTTTATAAAAATCGCATCATTATCTTCGCGTAACTCTTCTAGGTTCGTCACGTATGAAAATGTTATGCGTTTTAAACCTTTACAATATGACAATATGCATATTTTCAATCCTTCTCGTTGCGCCGCGTAATTCAATGATATCAACCATCTTAATTAACCACTTGAGAACGAATCATAATCATCTCGATGGCTTATAACACGAATTTAATTGGTAGGTATTAATACCGTTGTCTTCTTAGCATTAATTTAATGTATTCAACCTAACCAATTACCTTCTGACCATTCATTTCGCACAATTTGGTACACAACACATGGACAATTCTTATCCATTTCACACAAACCTGGGGCTGTTTTTCGTTGGCAAACTCATTAGTGGCTGCGGGCAGCGCATCTGTCGGTTCCTCTTGATGGGCGGAGTTTCCATGTCAATTGGTCTCCTAATCACCCAAAGCATAATTTATTCAATAAATTATCACAAAACACCAATTCAGTCCCAGTAGCCACGGACTGCCCGAGAATATCAAAATTCTCACAATTGATTAATGTTTTGGGGCCGTCAACTCACCATTCAGCATTTCTCATATCAAGCATGCATTTTAAATGCCAAATTTCCACCACAAAACAGCTAGCATTACGGGCGATCCACGGCTAACAAATCTCAGTAAATTCCCACAATTCGGTCCTTTATTTTGGGACGATCCTAACCATTCGGCCTTTCCATACAAATACATGATGATTTAGAGCCCGAAGTGCGGAATTAAAGACACCCAGGCAGCCCCCCAATTTGCAGGCGGTCTCGGATGGTGGGGAAAATTACGAGAATTCTAACAATTCGGTCCGTGTTTGGACCGTCTAACAACCTCATGGCCTCAGCCGTAGCGTGGCTTGGCAAAATGGGAATAGCGCCGTGAGAAAATCTCACATGGGTTAACCGGCTTCATGAACCGAGGGTCCCGCCGCGGCCTTTGCTCGCGTGAAACGTTACCACCCTTATAACAATTGAAATCCAGCCAGGTCGGATCGCTCACATTTGAGAAGGAAGACCTTCTCTCTGCAGAAAATCATTGAAGCCACTGCATCACCTCCTGCATTCGTTTTTTTGCCTTTGTCATTTGAAGAAAATTGTCTTACAAAAATTACAGTTCTTACTCATTCAATAATTAATTCAGCCAACTTTCAGTTTGATGTTAAACTACCTCGACGTCCATTTTCATCATTTATACTCATGCAACATGAGTGACAAATCTGCATTACTATCTTGCGCTTCAATCGCATCAAAAGCGATTTGGCCTGGCCGAAATACGATCATAGCGATGTCGACTCCATTGTTTCAGAAAATTCGAGGAAATTTCACGTCTTAGCCCAGATTTCGCGAGGCGATTACAACGGTACAATCGGTTTCGTCATCCAGAGATCTAGAATAAATTACGGTTGCAACACGTAATTACAATTTTGTAATCGAGTGCGTTTTTCTTGTACATTAAAAATTGAATTTGCCAAAGTCTACAATTGAATTAATAAGTATAGGCGTCACCGATACGACCTCCTCTTCGTCCACTCGGCAGGAATATCGGGAACGTCTTGGCAAAAAGTTGAATCAAAATTTTCCCATTGTCATCTTGTAATCGGATGGAGTTAAGATTAGAACGCTCAGTTCAAAAATCGCGGTATCGATCGTTGGCGGGCGGTCGAGGCGTAGCGGTCATGAGTATATCGATCGCGTATCGGCGATCACGTAAAAATAAGATGATTAAAATAAAAATTATTAAAAATATATTATAAATTATTCCGAAAAATAGATATAATTAAGGAAGCTAAAAATTTAATAAACAATTTTTTTTTATATTTAACATTATTTAAATAGTTAGAAGCATCTCAATGAGTTAGTAAAAAAATGAATACAAGCTATATTTTAACAAGCGATTTTGAGATTTGTTGAAATTTAAGATTGTAATTTCCGATAGTGGCGTAAAGAAACTTAGTTATCACCGTCCCCAATTCAATTTTACGCTATAATGTATGGTTACATATAGCACACTCGTTCATCTATGTCCTTATACGAAAATGGAAATTTTAAATCCATATCACACGTGTGCTTGTGAATAGTTCCTAGCAATATTTGCCCAGTGATGACAAATTTGTTCACTGTGATCCTTTTTGCTCGAAGGATTGCTCGCATGCTCGCTGACAGAGTTTTTGTTTGAAGCGTATTTTTTGCTTTTGCTCCATTCTTTTTGGATGCTCAATGAAGCATTAGTGAAAGATATGTATGCTAATATTAACAAAGAAATTATTTGTATGAAGCATATGACTTTTAACAAAATGTCATAATCACGTCAATCGTCTGGCGTATTGAATATGGGGGCTGAAATCATCATCGTCATTAGTCTACGACGGCATCTAATCAAGGCGATAATTTGCATAGTGAATGGTTGAAAGAATTGTTAAATGACAAGATGTGTTGTTTGAGATGATTAAGTTGATCTGTTTTGGAAAATGTAGCCTTTGGAAATTTACAAGACTCCATACCATCTTGATAGTATCAAAACCTCGATAAATGCATCTAAATGCTATCGAGAAGATTGATCGTATCCATGGAACCAGCTCTTGTTCCGATGGTTGAATACAGGTCAAATTATACCCATTAAGCGTTGAAGAATTGTAACATAATTCGAAAGTTATGGTAGGATCTATCTCCCTCTCCCTGAAATGAGTGCGATCTTAGAAAAGTTGGAAGTGCTCATCAATAGTTACAATTCGATGCATAATCATTCGTTGGAATAGTCATCATCGTACCGGAAATGTAATCATTCAAATCTTTGTTATTCCCGCTATGCAGCTATATCCATGATCGGTATCTTGTGTGGCATAATAATTTTCATTTCCTTGGGCCCGACATCTTGGCGATCAACTTGATTGACATATACATCTTAATAGAACGCTCGATACACCACCTTCCCGTTGTCACAATTGGTGTCTTCATCTTCATTGTCACTGACAATGTTTACTACCCCCTCTGATGGCTCTGTCGTCACCAATCATCTTTCTAAGTATTTGAAACAATTGTTGAGAACCTTGCACATCACGAGGAAAGACGAATGTTTCTATTTCGCATGCAATCTGCTTTACGCTTTACTTACATTTACTTATCGTGGCGAAACTGATGGCTTTGTTTCTGGGGAAGTCTTGATCAAAACCGTCAAATTATCAGATGATAAAATAGGTTCTTCTCCTTCTCTTATCCACTCGTCTAATATATTATCATCATTTAAAAATATGATTAGTCGAGATTAGATTATAATCTTACATCCTTACGTTCTTACGTCAGAACTAACAAATCGCGCATTATAATAGACCTCCTTCTTATACAACTTTTTCATTGCCCAGTGATTGCTCGACTTTGTAGTGAATCAATGACCATGGCATATTTAACTCCATGATTTCTTTCCACGAAACGGATGAAGAACATATTTGACTTAGAACTTGACAACAATCTTTGAAGATCTTGGTTTGCTCATCACCATAATTGTTCCACCATTATGACTATTATAAAAAAAAACATATTAGAGCCTGAATATATATATTTAATAGAAAGTGATGACAATTTGTATTTGAAGCAAAAATAAATATAGTGAGTACGGAGAGTAGATTTATTCTTCTAGTTAGTGCACTTCAGATTATCCTTGACCTTAATGAATAATTTCTACTACACCTTAATGTTCTTTACTTTTATTAATGCACATTATAAATACAAATAATATAAAATAACACAAGTTATTGTTATACCTCGTTCATAGATTTTGCTTGTCTATCAAATGTAAACCAATATCTTGATAATATAATTTAGTCGATTTAACTTAGGATGGTGGGAGGTACTTTGAATATTGAAGCGTGGATTTAAAATATCTTCTGAAGTAAAAAAAAAGTTTATAATACTTTGCCTTTAAATAAGATAATAATAAGCATATAGGAATTTTTGTATTTACTGCGTGATGTAAATGTCTATACCATTGATTTTACCTTATGTCAGCCGACTTTCCAATACAACACCATTGTTTCACGATGCCTTTATAGCCGGTTAGCTCATCCGTTGCTTCATAAATGATTGAAAGTGTGGGCTTTTTATATTGATCAACAAATTTCAAAACTTTGACGGAAGGTTCCATGATGATTTGGACTTCTTTGCCTTCATTCCAGCCGTCCCGATTAAAGATAAGGTTGGATACATATCTCTTAAACTCTTTACGCTTGATCTTTGTTGAATTCACGCTACTCATTTGTTGTGCTTTGTCGTCTTCAAATCGCCCTCATAGCATTATAAGACACAAAGTGAAATGAATTCGATAGCCATCCAGCAGGTGTCCAGGCGCATGAGATCTACATCCTTGGTGAACACTTTCGTAATTGACTCACGCACACGGAGACCGGAAACAATCTTTAAGCTTCTCCGTCGACAATACAATTTGCTAAAACTTGCCTCATTACTCGACTACTTGTACAACTTTCCTCCCAACCTCCTCGATAATCTTATCCATAAGGAAAAGATGTAATCTGATCTTAGGTATGTTGGTAGTGTCAGGCTGAAGAAGGTATATCATGCTTCTATCCTGATAAACCATAGAAGTAGTAGTAAACTTTCTAGTTTACAAACTCCGACCATCACACATGATGGTACATCCATACTCTGAGCCATTTGGCCTTTATTCATATATTCCCTCAGCTCTTGCACCTCCTCCTCGGTCTGAAATTGCCAATTTGGTATCACAGTAGAACCTTGATGCAGGGCATAGCCTGTACATGGGCTCCAGTAGTAGATTGATGACTAAGGCCCATTATGTTTATTAGAGGTATTCCATTAAAGCATTAGAGATGGCTTTCTCGCTTCTTTGCTTGACGGAAAACATCTTTTCATTGATTTTTTTGTTTTTGAAGAAACGCTGGATCAATCCCCTTTGAGGCCTGTTAACTCCTTCTCTTATCTTGAAGCTTGAATAATCGAGGCCACGGCAATCTGAAGCGCCTGGAGTTGTGAGGAAGTACCACCCCTCTCATGCAGTGTCCTACCTTCTTCAAAACCGTGACTTTTTCTCATTTGCATGCTTCGTTTGTCTTCTTTAAAAGTAGTCAATATCAGACTTCTCAAACTATCTGAATCGGCCTCCTCAATTTCATAGGAATTTGTTCTTCATTAAAAACATAAAGTCGTTCTATTACTTTTTCATTTAGATTTTTTTCGTTCGAAGCATTGAGGTATACAATCTGTGTTTTGTGACACTTCTGCAGGTACACTTCGACATCCTTCTACTTGTCCGGAGATATGTGCAATGTGTTGCTTTAATCTTATTATACCTCCATGAATAACCTTTCCACAGTACTTACATTTGGGGTTGCCACACCACCTATTAGTTCTTCCATGCTTGACAATATACATGTTTTGAAGCAATTCCAAAATGTTCACCTAACCATGTATAAAGTAAAAAATCTCATACAATTAAATTATTTTCTAATATAATTGTTTCTTCAACAAAAATTAAATTTCTACCAGTGGTAAATAAATTCCCACAAAATTTCCAATTTCAATTAAATAATTTAAGAAGTGTTTTTCATAAATTTGTCATTTATTTATGTTTGGTAAAATAAATAAAATAATATTTGTATCTGTATTTTATATTGTTCACAAAAATATGATTTATGGTTTGTTAATTTATTTATCTTATTTTATTTATAATATATTACCATATTAATTTAATATTATCGATTAGATTAATTATTCACTTATTTATGCTTGTTTTTTGTAATTATTAATTTGAATTAATCTTATTTTATGTTTAGTAAAATAAATAAAATAATATCTTTATTTGTATTTTATATTGTTCACAAAAATATGATTTATGGTTTTGTTAATTTATTTCCTACTTATTTATTTATAATATATTTACCATATTAATTTAAACATGTCTGATTAGATTAGTATTCTTAGCCTTAACTTGTTTTAATAAATTATTAATTTTGAATTAATCTTATTTATGTTTAGTAAGATAAATAAAATATGTTGTATTTGTATTTTATATTGTTCTTACAAAAATATGATTTATGGTTTTGTTAATTTAGTTTCTCTTATTTTATTTATAATACATTACCATAATTTAATATTAATACAATTGATTAATTATTTCTTATTTATGCTTGTTTTTAATAAATTATTAATTTTGAATTAATCTTATTTATATTTGGTAAAATAAATAAAATAATATTTATATTTAACCTTTATATTGTTCAAAAAAATATGATTTATAGTTTTGTTAATTTATTTATAATATATTACAGATTAATTTAATATTAATACAATTCGATTATTATTCACTTATTTATGCTTGTTTTCATAAATTATTAATTTTGAATTAATCTTATTTATATTTGGTAAAATAAATAAAATAATATTTTATTTGCATTTATATTGTTCTAAAAATTTGATTTATAGTTTTGTTAATTTATTATTCTTATTTTATTTATAATATTATATATTGAACTTAATTAGAAGTTGGTAAATATGCTAAATATATTTTGGTTGGAAACATGACAAAAATGGGGTTATAAGGGTTTAGAGTAGTTTCTGGTGATAAAACGACGCTGTTTTGGCCTTTTTAGAGCCAAAACAAAACGTCGTTTAAGTTCTGATATTTTTAAAACTCTTTCTTTCACGCTTAGCGTACTAAGCAGGTTAGTATGAAATGATGTTTTGGTTTCGATAGCCCTAAACGGCGTCGTTTTATTATGCGTTTAAAAAAAAAAAAAAAAAATAGCAGGAGGCGGCAGCGTGTTCCATAGGAGTTGAAATGGAGCGACAGCGGCGGCCGGCTGGACGGTGAGCGGCAGCCTTGATTCTACGAAGCGAGCACAGCGAGCCACTGAGATTTTTCGATCTAAGCGGCAATGGCGAGGTTTGCTTTCCTCCTCTTCTTAGTTCTTTGTTTCTTGAGATTTGATCCTCAAATCTGAATCTGGAGTATTCTTTCTTCGTTTCCGTTCTTCGCTTTTTATTGATGTTGTTCAATTGTTGTGTTATGAAATTGGTTCACGAGTTTTTATTCTTTTTAGAGGAATCTCTGAGAGAAAACTTTTTCCTTTTGGTTTAGTTTATCTTTGAGATATTTGTTTTGTCTTTCTGAGTTCTGGGTCATCCTCAGGTCGTGGGAGTTTCAATGAGCTCATTAGTTTCTCGTGTCAGTGTGGTGTCTGATCACGGTGAGGGTCAGTCGATTCTGAATCGTAGATTTTCGATACAGTTTTAGATGTACTTCTAGAATATTTCGGCTGTTCTACTGGAACTTGGGAAGCTGAAATTACCTGAACAAATTCCACATCTAAGATGTTGTTTGAGATAGAGAGGCGGGAGGAACTTGTTTGGGTAAGTCATTGGCCACGGAAATCTTCATGCCGCCACCAGCGGGATCGAAAAATGATCCTTATGGTGGTCTACCACAGCAGTGGCTACATAATGCCCCTCTACCTGTAGATCATGCTGTCTCAGTGTTCCCAAAACTCTCTCCTCCACCCGGAAATGCATCACGCCCACCATTGATTTTTGTGAGCAGCAGTGGTGGTTCACGATCCAATTATTCAGGATCTGAATTCCAAGTGTTGCACATTTAGCTAAGCTCAAGTGGTTCATGAATTAGGCTTATGGAAATAAATTTTAATCTAGGTACAACATATTTACGCTAAGTCTGTCAAATTAGGTCAAACCTATTAAGTTAGGTATAACATAATTAGGTTATAGCTCATTAAATAGTGCAACATCACTTAGCTTAACCATGAGCCCCGTATATTTAGGCTGACAATTTATATTCCGTAAACTACTTGACATTGTAGTAAAATTCGATTACAACCATACAATGAAACTATTAGATGAACTTTATCGGCCACGTGGGACTTGATCAAGAAAATCCTATTATCTCTTTTGCATAATAATTGGGTCATTTGACTGAGCCTTTGGCCACATCATCGACCAACTCTTTGGCAGATCCAAACTCTTACCGCTTGAAGTATTAAAATTCTCAAATTCTCATTTTCTAAAATTCAATTTTCAATTTCCAAAACTCAATTCTTAAAAATTCAAGTTCTAGTTTTAATTTCTCAATTTTAAAATACATTTATGTTTTCTCATTTTTCTAAAATTCAAATTTTCATTTCAAACTCAGTCTTTAAAGTACAAGTTCTAATTTTCATTTCTCCATTTGCAAAATTGGAAATTTCAAAATTCAAAATTCAAATTTATCAGTTTCAAATTAATTTTCAATTTTAACTTAAGTATTAAAAATTCTAATCCTATTTTCAAAAATTTCAATTTTTAATTTCCAATTCCAAAAGTACAAATTCCTAATTTCATTCAGAATTGCCATAATTTCCAAAATTGAAGTCTCTAATTTATTTTAAATTTTAAACTTTCAAATTTCAAATTTACAATTTCAATTCAAAATTCAAGTATCATAATTTAAAAATCAAATTGCCCGTTTATAATTTCATTTTCAATTCCAAATCCCAAATTGCCGTCAAAGTTATTAATTTCAAAATCAAATTTCCAAATATCTCAATTCAAAATTCTGAAACATTAAATTCATTTCAAAATTCTCAATTTCCAAAATTTCAAACTTCCAATTTTCAAAACTTCAATTTCAAATCATTTAAAATCACAACATGATTAATTTATAAATTACTATAAAGTAGAATCTTATGAGTTAATTCTATGTAGCTGTCTCAATATAGAGCGGTAGGGCCCAGATCTCATGTATCCCTTTAGCAAATAATTTTGGCTTTGATCTATAACTTAATTTTAATTGAATGAATATTTAATATTGTTGTATCGAACCAACGCGATTTTATTGATAGGACTCTCGGTCGTTGACAAGGTACATTTCTTCTCTTTAATTTTTCTTCTTGTCTCTGCTGTGATTTATCGTATACGTAATTAATTGATTGGTTAATGCGAGTTACTAAACTTATTAGTAGAGGAAATTTGTTTTATATGGGCTTAGAGGGGTGCTATGACTCACTACTGTACATTCTCAATAAGTAACATGACCTCTGAATTTGGACTCGGTTTCATAGACATGTCTAAACAAGGAGTCACACTAGGGTTTTATTTCTTATTTTTTTTCCCTTAAAAAAATAAACTAAAATAAGTGGTGACTCCAAACCATTTAAAATAGATATTTTTCAAAACATAAAATATTTGAGTCTCGCCTTTTAAGTAGAGGCATAACGTTAATCGCGGGGTCCATAAAATGGCGACTTCCGTTGAGACGGTGTAGATTGACGTTAACTGAGTTTAGGAAAAGTAGCGTTTAATTGGTTGAATTATGGATACCACCCTTGTGTGCTTCTTGTATACTTTATTATTGACAACATGGTATCTTGGTTATTATATCTATTTAGCCTTGGATTATCGCGTAAATTTTGATGATATCACTTGTGCCGCATAGTGCAGTGTATGACTACCCTCTTGTATTTGCATTTTCTTGTTTATGTGGGTCACACATTTATCCTCTCATTTCCAACTCCTTAGTCTCAATCGATTATGTGTCTTTTGTTGTTGTGTTTGATGTTTGATAGGAGACTTGTTGCTTCTTGTTTGCTTTTTGACCGAGCTATTAACTAGGAGTAAGATCTAGTGATGGGCTACATCTATGTTTGGGAGCATTTAAGAGGTGGTTCGACATATTAATGCTGCTTGGAGTCCAATCTTTAAAGACTTGTATAGCCTAAAGCTAGTTTTCAGAATATTTGTGTGACCAGTGTGCTCTTCTTTGTGTTAGATTTATTAGATTTTTCTGACGCACCCACACATTCACTATACACTTAGTTCTTCTGAGAGTAGTGAGAACTTTCACCATAGGAAACCTCTTGGGATATCGAGTGAGTGCATAGATTGTGGCGTCTTTGCGCTATAATACTTTACTTTAAGATATATTCAAACACCAATACAAATACAAATCGTTTTCAATGTTGAAGTAGCTCTATCTTGGCGCTGATACCATTCAAATCCAGTTGTAATTTCTCATTTAGACACATTTTGTAAAAGATAATTAACCTTATGAACATATATACGCCAACATCATTTAACTTAAAAGAGCCCGTATTTGTTCACAAATGAAATTTTTCTTTCATTCGATATGACATTATATGCCGTTAGTGGTCCATTTCCCACCCTTGATACAATCCCCGACATTATTAGCCGTTTTCAATATCAAAAACATTTACAAAAACAAAATCAAAGTTCACTTTTCGAATTATAGTTTCAATACAAAAATAGTCAAATCAAATTCATGTATGCATATGATGGAGCTTTACTTATCCTCTGTGTGGCTTTGATGATGACTCTGAATCTCAGCGATCCTTTCCTTTGTACACATTTCTCTTGATGCGATGATAAAAACAACGTTAAACATTTCATGCTTAGTGGTTCTATATAGTTCTCTCTTCCATTTAGTTTAATATGAATCATACGATTTTCTAAGCGATAACTTTTAACATTTTTTGAACGATCGATCTGATACCTATACATATATTCATTTCATATACATTCTTATTTACGATTTATTGATCATTCCAAATATGCACTTTCACATGTGATAAATCATTCAAAACACAAATCATGCATTTTGAATTTCTTATCATTTCAATTTGCCCTTAAACAAATTGAACCTATGCTGAATACCGCAGGATAAACGGAATCATTAGCCGCGATCCATTTCAGGTTGCAGTAGAATTATAAATTTTTTTGTTTATTCACACAATATGGTCTGCCTGAAGCTCAGCGTGGTATTAAAAATCAATTGTGTGAACACTATCGATCTCTTTGTCTCGTGGAGCTCTGGATTGGAGTAGCGCACATCATTATGTTCGTTCGCGATCTTTGCCCCTAATTTGACCCACTTATTGGTATCTTGATGCTCCTTCAACTTCAATTTACTTAGTTATCATTCTATTAGGCGTTCAAATCATTCTTGCAAAATACGATATAGTATGTACATTTATACACAGCAATTCATTTCCAATACTCATGCAATTTTCACATATGCGAATCATTTCACAATCAAATTGCCTCAATCAGTTAAGACAAATCAATATGCTTTTTCTTATAAATCATTTGAAGAAATTCAGTGTTTTGTAATCATTCAAACACTTTGGAATTAGAGAGAGAAGTGGAGAACAAACCGAAAAACTTTATTTTTGATTCAATCCTCAGAATCTTGATCAATTAGGGCTTTCCTCTTGATGACTCTATTCCAGTACAATTAACAATCATATTATTAATTAAGATTATTCTAGGAGTTCTATTTGGGTTTACTTTCTACTGACTCCCTTTATCCATACATACTTTCTTTCTTTTTCCTAATTCCTCCTCCTTAGAAAATCCTTAACATTTGTTTTAGGCATTATTGTGTAATTTTAATCTATTTGTAGGCTATGGGATGCCCATGGTTCCACTACACTTAGGGGATTCGGGGGAAAAACTTAACAAACATCGACCTGACCGAGCAATTAGTACACTTGGTACTACAATCAAATTTTAATAAATATTTGAGAACCAATTGCCTTTCAAGGCATATGAAGAAGTTTGGAATTCTATACTCAAAGAGCTTTAGTAGAGTCTAGGCACTTAAAATGAGTTCGGACGAAGAGTCATAGGCCGATTGAAGTTTGGTATCGACTTTACGTAGAATCTGAAATTTTTACCGTGGATTTGCGAATTTCCTACTTTCTTTGTTTTCATTTTCTTTTCCTCCTTTTTCATGTTTAATCCTCTTGAAAACAGTTAGCCAACCCTAAATCAGTCCATTTGCGGTTATTAATAGAACACAAATGCAATTTTCTTGATGATGTCAATCCGCTACCGCTCAAAAAAAAACATCTCATTTTAGTTTCCAAGCAGGCACACATTCATGTTCATAAGAGACAATGCATATTTGTTTTTTGAGAGCGACCTGAAAGCATGAAATGAGGAAATCAGAAGAACAAAAACCAAATAGGTAGTTCAGTTTCTTTTCCTTCCCGGTCTGTGATCTTAACTGGCTTTATCTTCTGGCTCTATTCAGCCTGAAACACGACAAAAGCGGGGAAATATCAATTGGGTCATTCTAGGTTTCTAGTTGAGTTGATTTCTACCTCGATACTTCGCTTTTCCATGCATCTAGACTAGGGTTACACTTACCTTGCATGAAGGCAAAAAACTACTAGTTTTTGTGACCTATTGAAACATACCATGAGTCAAACTCTGTTTTGTAAGTTGGAGTAAACCAGTTAGAGCACAAGATGAAACGACTTGAAGAATGAGATGATTTCCATGGTGCTAGTTCTCAAAATAGAATGTGTGGGAGATGAGGTTTGAGAGGAGTTCGTGCGTAGAGAGTTGAGATGAGAGAGATGATATCTCTAGGCAATATTTGGTCTTTTAATCAAATCCTTCGCTAAGCCCAGCATTACACTAATTCCATTTTTCTCCATTTTCTCACTTTGAAACTTCATTTCACCATTCATTTCTTAATTTCATTTCAATTATACTTTGGCACTTATTATTCATTTATGATCATAGTTCCTCATTTTGACATTTTTTAAATTTATTTGCTCTGTAAAAATTCGAGTTTTATATTTTTTTTTTGTTTTTAGCCATTTAAACTCCGAAGAAAAATATAATTTAATTTATTTTACACCACCAGACATGTTATAAAGCGTAGGGTATTTTAGGCGTGCATGTGTGGATGTAATGACCACCTTGCATGGAAGCACCCCGTCTCTTCGAAGGCATGTAAGAGGTTGCGTACCACTGGAGGGTACAATCGCTTCCTACTAGGGACCCCTTTAAAAGTCTACTCTTTTTTATTTTAGGGCCACCTTAACCTATTAGGTGAACTTAGATCCTTTTTTTTTTAGGATTCCTTACTCTACACTTGGGTGCATTTGAGAGCCTTTAGGGCCACTTTAGTCACAATGGGGTCTAGTATTCTCCCGTGATTATATTGATTGAGTCGAGATTGATTTGAGTTTTGGAGTTTGGTTGGACCACTTATTGTCTTTATGGTAGATTTACTCTCATTACTTATTGAGTTTAAGGTTATGATCACTAGAGCTTTAGTTAGTTATCGTTTTTTTGGTGGTGCTCGCATCTGTTCAATTATCATCTTTGCTTGATACCTTAGGTATGCTCATTGATTACTTACCTTTTACCTCCACTATCATGGACTCAAATAGTTCTTATTGCATACTTGATTTAATTTTCAATTCGATACCTATATCGTATGAAAATTGAAAGACATGCACTTCTCTCTCTCTATTTTTTAAAACACGCCTTGATCACCTTCATCTTTTTTTTTCTCTTCATGGGGATCAAATTGAAAGTTGAATACGAGGACTCATGGCCCATATTAAAGTATCGATCATGATGATGTTTTATATTCATATTTGTAGCCATCTTATAGTGGAACTCCTTCACGACCACAGAGTTCTATCTTACATCTGGATTATGCCTGTATAACATCATTTAATTATTAATCTGTGCATGCTATGGTGTTGACTTGAGACACCTTCACTTTCATGTCATGATCACTTGGGCTAGACCCATCATAAAGGGTTTTGAGCTTATTGACCTTAGATTGGAGACTTGACTCGAGGAGTTGGAGATTGAGACTCATTTCTACCCGGTGAAATGCTTATCATTCCGCTCTGTTTCTTACCTTAACCTTTAGGACGAAGCGACCTATTATCATAGGCTTCCTTCAGTACATCATTCTTGAGCACCACTGCATTCTAATTCTTTGCCCCCTTATACCACAATATCTTTTATCAGCTTCCAGCCCGATTCGGCCAGAGGCAGGTTTGGATAGCTAGATTGGAGGAGAGTATTGCATCTTATGAAATGTAACTTATGGTGAGAGGTCGAGTTCAGGTGCCAGTGAGATCATTCATCATTACGTAGTTGAGACAGGAGATGAGAGTTGTACAAAGTACCGGTTCGAGCACCCATACGACGGGGAGTTTGATTGGTCGTGAAGTTGGTTCATATGTAGGTTGATGTTGAGGTAGCTCGTGTGAGGAAGCGGTGCTGATTTGATGAGTGTTATTGCTATAATTCCCAGTTGAGATGGTCTAAGATGTCTTATAGAGCATATAGCATGAGCTTTCACATGGTTTTGGAGGATTTGACATTGCTACATTGAGTTAGTGTTAACCCTATGTAATCTCGAGAGCACGATGTATGATGTTGTAGTCAAAGGATAGGTGGCCATCATTTCATAAGTTTATTTACCTTATCACTTACATATATAGAGTTACCCATTGCTAGCCCTTTGAGCCTCAGATGGATGTTATAGCCTTTTATTTCATTACCTCATTTATCTCCTGGGTAGGGATACTTTGATGTATGTGCTTTGATTAGGATCATGGAGCTTGAACTTGATAGACATAATGTGAATCCATTACATAATCTATATCATGATCTATTCCTTTGACATCATCATTACTCCTCATATCATGTATGGTGTGTCCTACCCCATTTCCTTCCCGTGTTCCGCTCATGTGTTGCCTTCTTTCCCTTGAGTGGTAGACATACATCTTTCCTTCATTTCATCCACATAGGTGGTCAAATCTCTTGGTTTTGAGAAGAGTTATCTTGTGATGGAGGATTCATCATATATATATATATGATATCAATCATTGATGATTTGAGTATGTAAAAAAAAAAAACAAAAAATTGTATTATTTTTCTTGGGAACACGATGTGGGCCATTGACATCTTACTACGATGAGTATATGATGGTGAGAGTTCATATGTGAGGTCTCTATGGTCGAGATAAATTGTGACATTTGAGAGGGACTTGTGACCTCATTTTGGGATATCTGGATCCTTGTCTATCCATCACGCAATCCATTTCAGATGTGACTTGCGAGCTAACCACCATCCATTTTTGTCATGATGCCTTCTTATTGACCATTATTCCATTAACTTTATCTATTTGATCATATCTCAATTTCTTCTTTTCTTCTCCTGCCTCACTTGGCACCTGATCATTGTCCCATTGTTCACTTATCATTTCAAAAACTCATCTTGTTGGCATGTGATGCTTTATTAACCACCATTGGTCAACACATGATGTTCTGGGGTTCATGAAACTCTTGAATTTCTATAAATTGCATTACATGCATGGGGGCTTTAGGGTTTTCTGTTGGGATTGTGAGCCTGGTTCCCTTCATTTATTTAACTTTATAACTGAGCCTACATTCCTTCAAATTTTGCAGTCTGGCAGACCACCTTGAGACTACGTTTTACATATGTGTTGATGGTTTACATGGTGATGTTTGGAATTAGTTGGAATATCACGGAGCATGATGGATCTGAAGGAACTGATGATGATCATATACTTGGGGTCATCCATTTGATTAAATGGTTGTTTATTATGTGAGAACATGGCTACTGAAGTCATTTTTACTCAGGATGTGTGCTTGCCGATCTTTGGGCATAGCCGCACTGGGATGATGTTGATGATCTGAAACTCATCATGCCAGCATGATTTTCTGGCATGTTTTTGACATTTTAGTTTGTTACATGCCCAGTGCATCAGTATTTTCCTGACTTTGTGTTTTGCAGGTGTTAATTGAAAAAAAGAGAAAACTAGAAGATAAGAAGCAAAAAATGGAAAATCGTGATTATTTGTTGACATGATTTTAATATGTATGACCCACAATTTAAATAGACCAAAGAATTATATAACAGCAACAACTTCTGTATAAGTAACAAAGTCTAGGCTAAAACTTCATACATAAAATAGATCTTATTGCTGTGAAAGTTGCAATGTGTGACATTGCTAGAAGAATGAAAAGAAGGCTGTCGCGACAATGTAACTCTGTCATGACAATGATCAAGCATAAATAGAAAGGAGTTGTGTGTAATATTTATATGTTTACAACCATAAACGTTGAAGAAGTACTTAGATGAACTTTGTTGCTCACAGGTGGAATGTTGATGGCGAAGTGTTTCGATTAAACGCGTCAGTTGGGGCCAGAGTGTTTTTATGTTTATTGAAGTTTTGACATCAAGCCGATCAGCGGGGACTTTGTATATGAAAGATTATACAACAGCAACACAACATTCATAAGTTCACGACGAGCAACAAAATCTCTTGTCATTGTCATGATTATTTCATCGTAAACTAACTATGGAAGGAATTGAATTCTTTGTGTTGATAAAGGTTAAAAAGCGAAGTAGAGAGGTGGGCAAGAAGAAGTGTGTGACATGGTAAAGATTGGAAGGGAGATTTCTATTACTGTAAAGTTTTGTATTGATGATGGATCTATTGAGATGATGGGACCTTTGGTGATGGATCAGAGATGGAGTTGACAGAGTGGAAGGAAGGAAAAGGGATAATGAGATCTGACATTTGGAGCTGGACGTATTTCTATCTCGCAAACAACATTTCCAATAGCTGACAAATTAGAGAAAGAAAAGTCATTCAATGACCCCGAGGTTTTGTCTCATGAATTACTAAAGTTCGAAAAGAAAACTTATCACTGACAGGAAAACTTTGTCATGAAAAACTCTGTATGAGAGGAAAATGATCTAGAGAAAACTGCAGTATGAAAACTCTGTTCTTGTGAGTTGTGGAAAATGTTTGTAGCGATAAGTAAAATTATGTAAGTAGCCAGTTCCAACAAAAAGGACATGAGAAGTTGGTTGCAAATAGGTTAGGTGTCGCGACACAAGGCATTCCTGTCATGATAAAAACAAGATTGCTGAATAAGACTATATCATGACATTATAAGTATCATAACACAATCTAAACAAACTGCAGAGAATAGGTTGCGTGATGATAAGCTACGACGAAGCAGCGGCGGCGAAAGCTGCATCGCAATGAGCCCCATGTAATAATAGCGACGGAGAGACGAGTTTTAGGCTAATTTTGGTGATCACAGCGCGATTAATGAAGTAGACCGACATTGGAAACTATAAATGGCGCTTTTAGGGTAATGTGCGCTTGACTTCCCGACTCGGGGCGTGCGGGTAGTTGAAGACTCTTTATTTTATTTTTCTTCTTTGCTTATTTATTTTTAGTAGATTTAGTTTAGTGTAGTTTGTAGTTCTTTTAAATTTATGGATTAGGTTGCTGGCAACAGGCTAAAAATTACGGCACAAAGTTGAGATATTGATAAAATCTTCTTTCTCATTCTTTGTCGATTTAAATGAAGGATGGAAAATTTTTTGGTTTCATTGCTGGGTTTTAGATTCACGATTTTAGTGAATTTTCGATCAAATTAGTCGATATGGTGATGTAGTTTGAAAAGTTGAGCTTTCTTTGGAAATGGAGTCGATGATGATCGTCATCTTTTCTGTACAAGATGGAAGAAGCATGTAGATTAGAACTATAATTTATTTGATTGGTAATTGTTTATAAATTTATTTTGTTTCTGTTGCTGTGCATCATGTACCCAGGCAAGACATATCTGCTCACGATTTCAGGGAGGCTCGGTGAAACGAGATGGAAGATGTCTTGAGAATGCGAAGCGGTTCTTTAGGTATGGTAGACTAATACTATGGGCCCGATGAACTTTGAAGGGGTTACTCATATAGATCATGAACACTTATAATTGAGGATGGATTTGAATGAAGTATTAGTTTAATCCTTCAGTCTGCACTCTTCGATAAATGATCGATCGAGTGTTATGAGATCATCGAGAAATGGAAATTTTCATCGAAGTGTAGGATAGTGTCAATCCAAATTGGAGAAAAAATTCTGTGTATCAGACAGGGTACCAGGTCCTAAATTTTGGGTGTTATGCTGCCTAAAATACCCTAGAATTTTTATAATAATTTTATTATATATTCGAGGGTATGGAGTGGAAGCCAAACTTAGGTTTTTCCGGTAAAACTGATAAATTGGTGAAAAGTGAAATGAATATTTGAGCATATGATTAAATATTATATGCCAAAATGAGAAATTGATTGATCCCAGAAATAAACCTAAGTGAAGGCAAAAATGGAAAAATGTAAAATGAGGACTAAGGTCATTAAGAAAATGTTTATGTGTTTAAGTGCAAATAAGTGATATATGTGCTATAAAATTATTAAAGAGGCAATTTAAATCCAAAAAATGGGTTTTGAGCCAAACATGGCCTTAAGAGAATAAATGACTTAAGACCATTTGGTCTTGGAAAGGCACATTGTGCCAGCGTTTGAGAAGAAAGTGAGAGGAGAAAGCTAGGGTTTGCAGAAGAGTGATTTTGGTGGAGATCGTCCCGTTTCACAGTTTCCTAAATTGAATCAGCATCTGGATTTAAAGAAGATTCAAAGGGATTTAAGGTAAGAACGAACCACCAGATTTCTTTAAATGATGTTTGAGTTAAAGAAAAACTATCCATCCATGGGTTTTTGCTCATAGTTTAGTTTAGAGACATCATTGGATGTTGTGGGGAGTGATTCCCGTGATTTGTTTACAGGGTTTTTGAAGTTTGGAGAAAAATCGCAAAAGAAAACTAGAAAATTTGGAGCACATCGAGCCCAGCGTAGTAATGTACAGGATGCCTGCGCGAGGAGTGAGGCCGAGGGCAAAAATAAACCTCGGGTATGCCGGCGTAGCAAGCTCGTTGCCCAGTAAGGCTTTATCTTCATGGCGTAGTAGTCTTATCTTTGCGGCATACCCTCGCATTCAGTGAACAAATTTCAGTTTTGTTTGAACTTTCGTATTCGTACACTTGATAGTTTAAGGACCCTAATAAATGATTAATAGGGGTTCGAATAAGGATAAAACTAAACAAACATGCAGTACCTCGCTTCACCTCGGCGAGATTCGTCTTTTCTGGAGCAAACTTAGTATCTTAACCCCAGCATTCATGAAGATTAAATCATTCACTAAATGCTTGAATAATTGTTTATCTACTAAGAGTGGCGTAATTGTTAATGACTAGGAATGGTGAGGATCACCTAACCTAAGGCAAGATTGAAGGGGAAGAAAGCGAGTAAACTTGACTTGGTTTGTTCGTTTTGAACCCTCTATCCTTATTTCAAGTGTTTTGGTAGTTTACCAAATAAATCTGAAATGATTATATGGAATGAGTATATCTTTGAAATGATATTATGAAAGTGCATATGGATTTGAAAATGTGATATTTGAAATGTTGACAATTAATTGCATGTGAGTGATTAATTGTTTTATAAATGAATTAATTGATTATAATATCTTCGATTGATTGATCTCACAAGACCAATAACTTTCATGGGATCACTGTGGCATCTGTCATGAAGAACCAATAGAAGTGTGTCCGCATGAAGGATGCGCAATGGAAGCATAGTGCGATGGTGCATGGCGTATTAAAATCGCTCACAAAACCGTGGGATCGCGTCGACATCCGTCATGATGGCATACCGCATTTTAATGACCACGTAGTGGTGCGTAATTAGCATCCATCATGATGGAAATGAAATTGTTAAATGTAAGCTTACATTCTCAAATAACAAAAAGGGCCGGGGATTCTGAGAATGGAATCTGTAATGAATGTGAATTGTATAGACAAGTGAAACAACATACTTTCATAGTGTAAATGGATCTATAAACTAAATACATCCTTGGAGTATATGTTTGAATCTCATAGTTGATTAATAAATTGGTTGCATGTGGTGAATATTTTAGTGATGTGTTTATCAAAGATTAAACATGTGAAAATGGTCAGCATGAGTATAAGCTTGATATAAAAGGCATGAATTTATGATAAATGTATAGGTATTAAGCGAAATTGGAATTATTGTATGGAAATACTTAAAAGCGTAAGTAATAAGGAGACTGAGCCTGATGTATATGTGAAAATATATAGCGAGGTAAGATATGGTAAATCTACTCAAAAACTGATTTGAAACAAAGTAAGTGTGCTTTCAGCTAGGAAACAGAAAGTAAACCACATTACTCAGACCTTTCACGCCAGTACGAGTCATAAGTAATAAAGTGGACTACAGATTGGGATGTCGATGTCCATGAGGATTGGAGGTTCTCTGTTTGGAATTTGATCACCCGATTACAAAGACTCTTATTTATTTGAAGATAAATAGGTTGTAGAATAAAATCAATTAGTTGAAACAAAAACTGATTTAAACTAAATAAAAATCACAATATGACCATGAATACAAAGGGGTAGAGAAGTCATGCAGGGATGGGGATAGTTGCCACAAAGCAGTTTATTTCCTTGAAAGTGCAACATTTGTGGTCAGATCTTGGATTTGTCAGAGCAATGTAGTATAGCTTGGATTTCTCCGCCACCATACATTTCACTATCTAACACATATATTCCTTTTGGAGACAAATGGAATTAAATATTGCTAAAAAAGTGGCACTCTTTAAGATTTGATTGTTTTCTTTTAATACTTCATGACCATTTCCAGGGTGAAGAATTCTTGCCCATGGAATGGATAAACGCAAGCCTTCTCAATGTAATTGGTATCGTCCTTGAATCTAATACAAAATTTTCTATCTCCTTGATTAGATCTTTAACAGGATCAAGATCCCTTTTATCGAGACTAAGGAGAAACGATCCTTCAAATTGATACGTATCTAATTAATCCTCACATGGGTAAAATTTAGTGATCTATCAGAGTAATTTTTCAAAATTCATTAGTTCCAAGATATTATACTTATACCCCTAGAGTTCTAGCTCTTTGCTCTCGGGAATCTCCATCCTACTGTGTCCTCGGAGGGCTCTGAAATGGAGCAAGAATAAAATCTTACAGTATAAACTACTAATGTCCAGACAGATCATTATATGAACATGCGAATTATATAAATTCGATTTCAAACCCACAAAATAATGAAGCGCAAAATGTGATGTTCAACAGGTGAAAGCCCCAAACCTAGGGTGTTTAATGTTCCATTCTTGGATTCAGTAGTCACTAATCGACAAAATAGAGAATAAAGAAATCGAGAAAGAAGAGAAAAACCCTGATTTGAGCTTAAATCTTAACCTCAGCAGAGTAAATAAATTGAATATGCGAGTAAACTGCAAATCTCTTCAAAAATAAAAATGCTCTAAACCTTCTAGATCTATTAAAAATAAAAATGCAGCAAAACTAAGAAAATAGGCGGAGTTTAGAGAGAGAAAACCGTGAGAAAATCCAGGATTTTTAGCTTCAATCTTTGTCTGAACCTTAGTGAAATATGAATCTCTGTTATACAGCACCGAAATCTCTTCAATAGAAATAAAAATGCAATATGAAACTACTCTAAATCTAAGCAAGCGAAAATATGTAGAAAAAGCGGAAAAATGAAGATTTAGAAACTTATGAAGAGGCTCTCCGATCTACCATTTGCCCTATTTTACAGAAAAGATATCTATATAGTCTGAGGTGATAGGCTTGAATTAGATCGAAAACTCAATTTCATTTTTAGTTCTGTTGTTTTAGTGATGGGGAATTTCTGATGTGATACCATTCTTGATCGCGACTAATTTTCTAAGCAAACATTGGTTTTTCTTTTCTAACATGGGGTCATAACTATAGTTTTAGCAAGATTTGAAGTATAAGTACTCTTTAGAAAATCTTTGAATATAAAATTAATATGAGGGAATTTGAACCATTTGATGTTCCAGATGGTACAAGAAAAGTTCTCAAATCTTTCCAGTGGTGCCTTTCCTGGACTTCTTGGTTGGCTCTTGCTGGAAATAAATTGCTCATTTCTTGCCAAATCACTTGCTTTTTCATCAATAATCCTACAAAATAAGTTTAGAGAAATTTTATGGAAGTTTTACATGAATATGGATGCAAATGCAAAATAATGTAATTGAGCCTCAAACGATGGTGATTGCACTCATCAAATAACTGGCGTGACAGTTTTTATCTATGCGCAGGTTTTGAGTAAACGGGAAAGAAGAACGAATCAAGTAGCAGTCATAGAGAAGGTTAAGCGTATAAGTATACCTGGAATCATATGCGCATACTCGTTTCTTTTTTGAGCGATGTGACATTTGTGAGCAAAGAGTTAATCTAACAAACTATTGTTTTGTATATCATTTATAAAAACTTTTAATCGCCATTTTATGCTTTTTATTGTATAAAAGTAAATGTTATTTGGAGCTACCATTTTAGAAAATCTTATCTAAATGTGAAAACTTTAAAATGAAATAGCGTAAATAAAATGTTTGATAAGATAAATAGAAAAGTAATTCCGAATGCGGCTAGACTCTGGTTTGGATCCTCCGTGCAATTGGTAGGAAATTTGGGTGTTGACATTTTGAAAAGAAAATTTAATAAAGGCAAATAAAAAGAAATAAACGAACATCCGGGCAGAGTTGGTTCGCCAATCGGGTTAGATGAAAAGAGGGTGATACAGTGAAATCTTAAAATGAAAAATATCGAATCTTAGAAAGAGAATATTTTAAGTAATTGATTAGACTCTGTTTAGAAATGAACATAATCTCATCGATGAAAAGTATGGTTAAGGAGAAATCAAATCATACTGCAACCATCTTTATTGAGCTCGGTTTTCGACTCATGGGTGAGTATGAATAGATATGGTGCAGAAATGGATTATTACCCATTGATCTTGTTCTAGTTTGCCTCATCCAGTGAATGCTCAAGCTAGTTTCATTAAAATTTATTTTTATGTATATTAAAGAAATCAATCTAGGACTATAATTTTTAGTCCTCTGCTCTATCATATGTTGGAGTTTCAAATAGTAATGATCTTTAGTAGTTAGGAGTAGTTAGTCTTTTGATTATAATCATTCCTGTAGAACGATATTTGAGACTTTAAATCTCCACTTTTATTGCTTATGCGACGGTCACTTTGATAATCAAGACCCGACTCAATTCTTGATAAAAACATTTACAAAATGTGAGATCAATCTTTTCATCATACAGCATTAGAATTATGAGTTTTTGGCGGCAGATTCTTTGGGGTCCGAATATCTATTCTTTAATAGTAAATGAAAAACGTTCATATAAATTGGTCAATAAGTTTTATTGGCCCAGTTCTTTAAGGAATTAGATTAGTGAATTTAAAGATCGATATTCTAAGCAAGGTTACTAATTTGGACATTTTCTTTTGATAATATAAATTTTGAGAAAATCTAAAAACAATTTTAATGGTATTAGCCCAGAAGAAGCTCTTGGAAAATTTTAAGACTTAAATAGAGATAATCTCTCCCCATTAATTCATTTGATCTTAGTGTTTCTATTTAGGGAAGATTTTAAATGCGCATAGAAAATGAAATGATCTATGCCTCTAGACAGAGTGAGAAGAACACTAAAATATTTGAGGGAAGATCACAAGTGCGAATCTAGAAAGAAAATACGCCTTAAATCAAAGAAAAATGCAGGCTATTCTAGAAGAAGAAGAAAACAGAGATAACTAGGGCTATCTGGAGGCCATTTGTTTATTATCCGAGAGGAGTACTCTGTGATGAGACAACCTGCCACCATAGAAGCCATGATTTTGAAATTTGGCTTGACGGTGATTACCATATTCAATGACACAGTTCTGCCATGCCCTCGAAGATCAATGAGCCTTGGGGAGATTCATGGGGATGACTTGACTTATAGTCAAGCGAATGGGGTGAGACACAGTGATCAGTGAAGCTCTTCCCATTTCCGCTGAGGAGATGTGCTAGCAGCTTGGTTTGATTCATTGCTAGTTGAATGCATTGAACACTTAGGAAGAGTTTGGTGGGGCGTATATGGGGCGATTTTTTCTCTGCTTTCTAGCTAACTTTGAGAGGAAATAATTGTCTTTGACGGGGAAGAGAGTCTTTACAACATGAAAGATTTAAAGGCTGGTAAAAAGATGTCATATGCATGGAATAGATCTGATCACCTGGATGGATCTGTTATATCTCCATGGTGTATCGGGTATAATTGATGCATACTCTTTGTGGGGCTTTTTAGAAGATGTAGGGAGGCAAGGATTTAAAGGCACTTGCAGGAGATGTAATTATAAGGCTCCATTGAAGCCCGGGAGCGACCAAACAGGCTAAGGGAGTGGTTTAGTTAATTTGAGTGATAGATAAACTAGGAAGTAGTGAAGGAGAATGCATATTGCCTGAGAAGTAGGGCTTGATAAAGAAGAATTAGAAACATGTCGTAGGACCAGTTGAAGAAGAGCCACTATGATTGAGGGCGAGTATGAATGACGAGGGTGTCGCTCGAAGCTAGCCTCGATCTACCTACTCACTGCACACCTTGCTTGCAAGAACCATGAGGAACTTCTCATATGGTGGAGGAGCATAGCGGGGCCCCCAGGCTTGGGCGAGGCTATGAGCTTGCCGCTCCATTTCAGGTTCCAAGCAATGACCCCGTGGAGGGACAATATAGAGGAATATCGGGGTTAGAAAAGGACTCGATCGTTTGAAGATCAAGCCACTTCATTCATACCGAAAACATAGAATTACGGACCATGAAAGATTTTACGAACTTGAAAATTTCCAAGCAAGACACGTGTTTTGGCAAAATACTAATGCTTCATTGAGGAACTTGGAAACTCAGTGGGGGTAGTTAGCCTGTCTTCTGAAACCGATCAAGAATCACGTTTCCCGATGGTACGGAGATAAATCGAAGATTTCGCATCTAGCTACATGAGTGGAAACAATAGTGCAAGGAAACAAGAAAATGTAGAATGAAAAATAGACATTGGAAGAAATTAAGGAAAAGAAACGACTTAAATGAGAGGCATACGAGAGATGTTGAAAATGAAGAATTTATCAACAATGTCTAGTAAAACGATAAGTGGCTTGACTTCTTGGGAGGTAACCTAAGCAGGATTTTAATTTTGAATAGTTAGATTAATGTGGTTAAATTTTGTGTGTTTTTGATTTAGTATTAATTATGTTGAAGTTTTATTTTAGTTGTTGATTTTCAGAGCAATGAAGCTATATTAAAGATGAATTTTATTAAGAAAGCCTGCTTGTCTCGAAATTCTGAAAATAGCTACAAGGGAGCATTCTAACCTCAATTTTTTTCTTAATGAATGCATAATTGAAGTTTGAGGGAATGTGAGTTTTGTTTAAATGCAGAAAATGAATTATAGCTTTGTGTTTTCAAAATTTTTTAGTTTGAACATTAGCCTTGTAGATTATATTGAATAAAGAAATGAAATGTTGTTGTCCATACTTGAATTGAGATTTTTTGATGATTACATGAGTTTTCACAAGTATGTTTAGTTGGGTATGAGTGAATACACATTGCTTTGAATGTGTCTTGAGTGAAAAAACTAGGAAAAATGCAAGTCTAGAAAATTTTAGTAAAATGTCGCAATATACTTTCTCTGTGACGTGACATAATTGATGTTGGACTCAATTTGAAAAGGCAAGCTTATGTCGTGACACATATTTTCATTGTCGCGACATAGATTAAAAAGATGCACTAAAAATAATGTACGCAACTTATTTTCTCAATCATCGCATGATGTTCAGTATCGATTTGAAAGGATTGAAACTGCATCGCGGCAATTATTCCTATTTGTTACAAACATATCATTACTAGAAATAGAGCAAACCTAAGTTGATGTAAGTGACATTTAATGAAAGACACAACCAGCTGCTGGCTTATAAATGAGAAATTTTAACTGAATGGCCACCTTTCTGTAAACAATAACCTACCTTCCCATATAAATCTCTCTTATGTAAATTACAAAACCTTGAAGTTTCCAAAACCCTAATGATATCAAGTAGTCACCTCATTGAGACACAGGCAAGATGATGGAAGCATACGAGTAGAGAAGGAATTTGTTCAGAAACTCAATCAATGGAAATACCAAAGTGAAGTGAAGATAGAAGGAGGCACCCAGGTAGATAGAAGAATCAAGAAAAGGAAGAGAGGGTGAAGAAGGCGAAGCAGTAGAGAGTTGAAAAAGTAGAAGCTTTATCTCGAGATAAAGCGGTAGCTAATGGAGAAAAGTCTAAGGACTTAAAGGTTTCATTGTTGAAAGAGGTTTCAAAAGCTTATCTCCCCATTCGTTGAAATGTGAGAAGAGAATGTGAAGCAAGCGAGCCTGAACCAGTCTTATTTGCTTTGAGTGAAAGAATTTTTTGCTAATATGGTGGAAAAAGGAAAGAGAGTATATGTCGTGGACATGGCTAGACTTAAGCAAAGAGAATAAATATGTTGTTCCCGATCCCGAAGAGTCTGAGAGGATAGCCTTCAGAAGTTAATAAGGAAGTAGATTACGAGATAATGAGCCTGTTGATAATGAAAGGAAAGTGGAAGGGAACAAAGAAAATCCTCTATAAATCCATTGCTAGGGTGATCCCCAGCAGAAGAGAGAGCTAAGTCATAGTTCTATTTCACATACTGTCCTTTTTGCCGTAAACACCTCGGCATAGTGAAAGGATGAAATGATCCTCCTCATGCATTCTTCGAAAGATCTGAAACAAATGTGGGAAAATCATTGAGAATTCTATCACGAGCTACGCCCGGGGAAACAATTCGCGAGGATTGATCCCACACCCAGCTATAATAACCAACCTTTGCCTTCTTGGGGGCGAGAAGAAGATGGGGAAAAGAAGCGTACTAAGGGCATCCCTACGATGTTGAAGCGAGGGTGGTACCAAAGGTCCAACAAAGAAGGGAAGTGAAGTGGAAGAAGAGGTACCATGAAGGTCGCGATGAGCCCAACAGTCCATCCCAGCGTAAAGCGGGAAGCGAAACCCATCACGGAATGCATCCCCGATCGAACAAATCCATCGAGAACAAGTTGGAAGTTCCCGAGCACCAATGCTCAATATGCGACCAATGGAATCAAAATCCGTAAACGAGGAGATGAAAGAAAGGGATGATCGGTTAAAAACCTAGCACCTTCAGATGAATATTTTGATGTAGAGCTCGAAGAAGGTGCTCGAATCTAAGGGTGCATTCATGAGATGAAAAGTGGAGGGTTGGGGCGGAAAAAGGACACTAAATGGAGGAGCTAGTAATCAAGGGTAGAAGTGGCTTTACGAGTTGAAACATGGAAGCATGAAGTAGGGCTAATAAAAATATTGGAAGATAGAGACAACGCCACAAGACGAAACTTGGAATAAGGAATGATAATTGGTTAGATCAAAATTAAGCACATTACGAAAAGTTTTCATGGACTGACCTATGAAATTTGTCGTGACAGAACACTCCAAGAAACATTAGCTAAAGGTAGCAGAGCTGAAATAGAAAACAGCTGCAAAGATTTTAGGCCGGGCTATACGACAGTCTCAAAGCAGAAAAGTGCATTACAGTTGTATGCCTTACCGCAGTAGTCCCTCTGGGTGAAACAAATCAGCCTCTTTCTTAAACGAAATCCAGGATATAGAAGGACCTTCTAAACCCTATAAAGAGCCAGCTAAAAATAAAGCCCTTGGTGTAACAAAGAAGAAAGAATTAACCCCAGTAGAGGAGGTTGAAGAATACTTAAAAATGGAAGCTGCCAAGGAGTAAAAAATAAACAGTGTCTTACTTTCCATCTTTTCTCCTTATATGTACCAAATATCCAATTTTTGAAAGATTAAATGAAATAGGAAATTCTTTGCAAGCTTGATGTTCAATGTTGTTTGATTTTTCTCATTTCTTTTTGTTTTGTATACATTTCTTTCCTTCATGTTTAATAGTTAGAAATCTTTGACTTGTGATAAATAGCTTAGTTGAAATAATTGAGAAACATTTACTTGGATCCAGATTGCTTTAAGTGCTTTTGCAACATGTTTGGTTTAATAGAAATTAATGAGAATGAAATTGTGGTTGGAGTTGGATTATTTTGAGGCGCATTCAGAGAATGAATCTACTAACATATATAGCAACCTCCACCTTCCTAACCATGGTGTTGACAACCTGTGACAAATATCAAAACTAAACAATCGATAAGATGCATTGGGGTAGGATGGGGAATGGATGGAAATGGAAAGTTGTAAGGTTATGAATAAATGTTTAATAAGGCGGGGAAGGCTTCTTCAGGAATTGATGGAACATAAAAGACTTGTAATTCTTTTTGTGTAAACAATTTGGTTATAAAAATCCTGATAAACATTGCACATGGTCAATAGTAACTCTGAAAAAAATTGTGCCAAGATTAGGAACATCTTTTGAGATCCATCACAGTAAGCTCTCCAATGTCCTAGAACTTGTTGGATTATTAGTCAAGGCGAAATCCTAGGCAATACCACTAACGAGAAATGGTGGAGGCTATCAGCGAAGTTTGAGCCTTCAAAGCGCCCGCATATATGCGTAGGCATATCTGTTCAGTTGCTAGTGAACTACAGTAATCATCATCAACCCGACAAATAAGAAAGCGATTTTCTTTACTAAAGCATAATCTATAGTAAGAACCCTTATTGCTTTCAGTTATCAGACAAAATACGCATCGATGACAAGGACAAGTTTAGAATATTATTTAAAGTTGTAGAAAATGATGAAAAGGGGTTGAAAATGATACAAAGAGATAAGAAAAGATGAAGAGAATTATAAGAAAAAGTGTAGGAAATTTAAAACATCAAGGAGAATGAGTTAGGTCTTGTCTAATAAAACTTGAACCATTAAGTTCTTAGGGTGTTCAACACCTAGTGCCTAATGCCATGGGAATTCCCTAACACAAAGTTCGTTAAGGGTGGTAGAAAGCTTAAAGACCAGCGTTGCACCATTCAAAACTTGGTGAGAGATAAAAGAGTAAGCTTCTAAAATAGCGAAGAGAAGTTATGTACGTATTATTGGGAAAGGAAAAAGGAAAAGATGCCATAATGAAGAATAGCAAGAAAGATGCACGAACCCTAATGGGAAGGTTAGAAACTTACAATGAGAAATCGAGGATCGTGAGGCCCGAGAGTCATGAAGTTGTTAATGAAATGCGGGTGAGTGGAGCTTTAAAATGTCTAATTATCACCTCATTTTAAATATGTGGCTTTGAAGATATATTTGATCTTGAAAATGGTGTAGTGCATTATAGTGGAGATTAATATGATATAAGCAGACATATGAGACTTTAAAAAAAAAATCAAGGGTAGGCTGATTAGGTGTAGTATCGAGGAAGATTTCTTTATTCACGAAGAAAAGAGGAAAGATTGACACACCCACAATCAAGATTGAATGATTAAATTGTTACACCCGTATGAATTATTTTGTTGGTTCGATAAACTTCATGCCAAATCTTCACGATTCTAGATTGGAAACATGTTTGAAGTAATTCTGTTGACTTATATTTCTGCCCATTGAGCTTTTAAACAAAAAATGTCCTTAAAATAAAAAGCGCTAAATTGTTTGAGGACAGACAAAATTTTATTTTCTTTGCTTGAGGAAAACAAACTTTAAGTTTGGGGAATTTAGTGAGTCTAAAACTCATCTATTAACAAATCATTTTAAGGAATGTTTTGACATTTTCGGATCATTTTATGCAAATTATGGAACATTCACCACCTTTGTGTTTTTATAAGTATTGGTGAAAAAAGAAAAAAATAGCCAGAGAAAAAGAAACCCAAAAAAGTGGAAAATGCAACAATCTTTGTCGCGACATAGTTCTTGTATGTCGCGACACAATTTCAAGCAGGCTAAAAGAACTATGTCGCAGCCAGCAGCTATATGTTGCAATAAAGTCCAAGCCAAACTTCATGCAGAAATAGAATCTTCGTTGCGACAAAGAGTTATGTGTCGCGACATTGCTAAAAAGAAAGAATGAAAAAGAAAGTACAAGCGACAATCCTTAACTCGGTCACGGTGATGACAGGCAATAGCGAAAGGGCGAGTCGTGACAATATTTCCTGTTACTGACATAAGCGGCGAAAATAACGGATGAGCTGTCGTGGCCAGTAACCGATTACAACACAAAGTCCAGCCGAGGCGAGTGTTTTTATATTGAGACAAAGTTTTTAGCATCGGGCAGCTCAAGGAGGGAATTTACATCCGCGACAAGAAAATCGTAGCGACATAACATTCATAATTCACAACCAAAAGCAACAAAATCTATGTCACGACAACGATTATTTCTATCACGACAAATAAAACATGAAGGAGGTGAATTCTCTGTCAGGACAAGAAGTTGAAGAGCAAAACAAGAGGAGTAGCGACAAAGAAATTCATGTTGCGACATAGTAAAGAATTGACGGGAGAATCTGCATGTGACCAAGAATTTTCTGTGATAAAGAAAGCTATGGAATGATAGAATTGTGTTGCAATAGAATAAAATTAGGTCGCGACAGAAATTGAAGGAGAACTTAAATTAGCCAAGTCAAGTGTGCTGCAACAAATTTTTCTATGTCTTAACAAATAGCCCAGTGGGAGAATCGAGAGAAAGAAAGTGCGCCGATGACGAGGAGACTCGTGTGACGAAATTTCTAGTATTGAGAAATCCTATCATGACGAGGAAAACTGTTGTGGCTTGAGTTGACAGGCTGAAAGAGGAGAAAATGTTTGTCGTGACAAGTAAAAGTATATCAAGTGACGATTCCCAGCGAGAAGGACATGAGAAATTGGACTGAATGGGTTGGGTGTCGCGACATAAGGCATTCTTGTCATGATAAGAACAAGATTATTGAATAAGATCTATGTCACGACATTATCAAAGTATGTCGCCTTCGATCCAGGCAAGCTAAAAGAGCAGTCGTGACGAGGAAAACAAGAAGCTCACGGCTGACTGACGGCAAGGCGAAAGCTTCATCGTGACGGAACTTTATGTCGTATGGCGGAGAACCAATTAGGCGAATTTTAGGGATCCACAACACAATTAATGAAGTAAGGCCTAATATTGGAAAGTCTATAAATAGGCAGCGCTATAAGGTAATGTGTGCACAACCGATTCGAGGCGTCTGAGTAGTTGAAGACTCTTTTATTTTATTTTTATTTTTTTCTTTCTTTTTATTTAATTTTTTTTAGTAGATTTAGTTTAGTGTAGTTTGTAGTTCGTTTTCTTTTAAATTTATGGATTTGGGTATTGAACTAAAGTGCAACTTTGAGTTGGAATGTATTGATAAAATCTTCTTTCTCATTACTTTCTGATTTAAATGAATGATGGAAAGTTTTATGGATTTCATTTATTTCAGTTCGTTTTCTACGTTTAGGTGAGAATTTTCTTGATGGGATTAGTCCAACGATGAGTGAAGCCAGTTTTGAAAAGTTGAGCTCTCTCTTGAAATGATTGATGATGATAGTCATCTTTACGTGAGACGGAAGAACGCCTTAGTTAGAATTCTCAATTTATTTGATTGATTGTTGTTTATAAATTTGTTTGTTACCGTGCTAAATCACAGTGTACTGAGCAAGACCTTGTATCTCGCTTTGATTTCCAGGAGGCCCTCTGAGTGACACAGAGATGGAGAATCCTGAGAGTGTAGAGCAGTTCCTTGTTGGTATGGTAGACTAATACTATGGAATTGATAAACTTTGAAGGGTTACTCATATAGATCATCAACTTACTTATAATTGAGGATCGTTGAATGAAGTATCAATTTAATCCTTCAGAGGTCTAACCTTTTTCTGATAAATTGATTCCAATCCCGTGTTAGCAAAGATCTAATCAAGGAGATGGAAATTTTCATCAGGAAGTGCTGGAAATTGAGGTGTCGATCAAATTGGAAGACTTACGAAATTCACGTGTGTTGTATGGGAGGCGAGTATTTTAGGTCCTAAAATTTGCGGGTGTGAAGTATACTAAAAGAATATCCAAATCTTAGAAAGAGGCTTATTTCTTCTGATAATTGATTAGACTCATTTTTTGAAATGAACATAAAATCTCGATCGGAGTGAAAGTATGGTTAAGGGAGAAATCGAATCATACTACCAACCATCTTTGACAAACTCATTTTTCCGACTCATGGTGAGGTATGAATAGATATGGTGCGAAATGGTTATTACCCATTGATCTAGTTCTGTTTGTTTCACCAGTGAATGCCTCATTGGAGTTTCATTAAAATTATTTTTATGTATATTAAAATCGATCTAGGACTATAATTTTTGATCCACTCTTATCATCATCATGGGTTCAAATATAGTAATGATCTTGGTGGTTGGGGTAGTTAATTAACGGTTATCATCGTTCCTCGTGGGAGCGATATACGGACTTTAAATCTCACTTTGTGCCTTGTCACGACCTTTTGCACTTGCGTGTAATCCTGAGACGGCGTTCTTAGTGAAAACATTATACGAAAATGGCCGGTCCGATCTTTTCGTCTATACGGCGTCAGGGTAACAAGTTTTTGGCGTCGTTGCCAGAGATTAGATAATATTCCTTTGGTAATAGTGTCAGAAATTTGGTCTATATATAAATTGGTCAACAGATGTATATTGAGACATTCCTATATTGGAGTATAGTCACTTTTGAGAGCACATTTATCAGATATGCAGTTGCTTTATTTGATACTGGAGCATAGCTACCTCATTGTTTTGGTTTATCAACTAGTGAGTGATCATTTGATTGAGGATTTTGATATATTATGAATATGATGTCACATGAGATTTAGTCTTTTTGACATACCTGGTTGATCTTAGATACCTACCAATATTTCATCCCATATCTAGACATTCCCTTCTTGATATTCTCATATTTATATCCATTTTACCAGGCCTTATACTCCATCTTCTTTGACCTACCCATTTCACTATGATTTATGATTCGCTCTTTTGATTAGGGAAGGATGGGACTTAGTCTTTGAGTTTTACAGTCAAACCTTCTCCCTTATTGGTCTTTAGGTTCAACACCTTCCATGATTGCAGGGCTTGCCAAATTATTGACTCATTTGTGACTAAGTCTTCATTTTGGTAGTTACATGTTGAGTGTTGGCCAGTTCCATTCGGTTAGCTTGATGCATGGTTTCGTGTGGCATTCTTAAGGTTAGATTTGCACTTCCACTATGTGATTGATGAGCATATTCTAGAGTATTAGTGGTTTAGACACGCCCTTTTTTTTAGGTTTAGTTACCATTGCATACTAGGGGCATACCTCTTATATTGATGTTATCAGATCATTAGTAAATTCCACTACCATCACATTGATTTATTGACCTTTTTGAGTTACTATATTAGGGCATACCCCATTCGGATAGATTATTGTCATCTTGTGTTGGCTTCATAGATGTATGATATATTCATCTATCTTTATGAGTTATTGTACTAGAGCATACCCCCATTCTAGATGTTATTGACTGCTTCGTTTTACTTCTTTGGCGTTTGATATGTTCATTGATCTTTGTTAGTCATCAGTTATATTTTTCTTCTTACAGAACTTTTCTACAGGGACATACCCCCTTTTCAGTGACTTCATTAAGAGACCATTTTCACCTAGTCTTCTTTAGATGCTTTATGTCATATATCACTCTTTTTTGTCTCAGTTTGATTTTAGGTGTTTCTAGCTATAGATACTTTTACTCGATCAAATCATTCAGGAGCATCCCTTTTTCTTTAGAGATTATCTTAGATCCTTTTTCAGAGAGTAGATATTCATTTTAGGGAAACCCCTTATCAGCAATCTTGCTTTGGGCGTATAGTGCCCTCATATTTCATTATTTCATTTCCATGGCAGTCCATAATTGTTCATCATGTTTAGTTTCGAGTTTTATATCCTCTCATTTTATTATTCATTAGTTGTTTCCCTTATTCCTAGTTTATCAGGAGCATCTCTCATTCTTTAAGAAAGATTATCTTGAATCCCTCTTTTCGAGATAGTCGATTTTCATTTTTAGGCGACGCCCACTATCGGCGATCTTGCTTTGGGCGTCTGAGTGCCCTCATCTTCAATGCTTTCTTTCCATGGCAGTCCATGGTTGTTCATCATGTTTAGTTTCAAGTTTTATATCCTCTACTTTTTATTTTCATTAGATCATTTATTTCCCTTATTCACAGTTTATGTCGGGAGCATCCTCATTCTTCGGAAGATTTTCTTAGATCCTCTTTGAGAGTTGGAGATTTCATTTAAGACATGACCTTATTAGTGACCTTACTTTGGGCGTACAGTGCCCTCATCTTTCATTATTTCATTTCCATGGCAGTCCATAGTTGCTCATCATGTTTAGTTTCAAGTTTACTTCCTCTCGTTTTATTTTTCATTAGATAATTTATTTCCCTTATTCTAGTTTATCAAGAGCATCCCTCCTTCTTCAGAGATTATCTTAGATCCTCTTTTAGAGAGTCGATTTTCATTTTAAGGCAACCTCCTATCAGCGATCTTGCTTTAGGCGATACCGATGCCTCATCTTCCGATATTTCATTCCATCCAGTTCGTAGTTATTCATTGCGTTTAGTTTGGGTTTGTTATCTTCTTTATTTAGTTTTAGTTAACTTATTCTTCTTTCATTCTAAATCACCAGGAGCATCCCTCATTCTTCAAAGTTTATCTTAGATCCTCCTTTAGAGAGTTGATCTTCATTTTAGGGCATCCCCCTATTAGCTATCTTGCTTTGGGCATCTCTGATACCCCTCATCTGAGTATTTCATTTCTCCATCCACGGTTCGTAGTTATTCATTGCGTTTAGTTTGAGTTTGTTATCCTCTTTCTTAAGTTTTAGTTAGCTTACTCTTCTTTCATTACAGATCACCAGGAGCATCCCTTCTTTTTCATAGTTTATCTTAGATCCTCCTTTAGAGAGTTGATCTTCATTTTAGGGCATCCCCCTATTAACTATCTTACTTTAGTGTCTGGTGCCTCGTCATTTATTCATTTAATTTTATCATAGTTCATGGTTATTCATTATGTTTAATTTGAGTTTGTTATCCTCTTTCTTTAGTTTTGGAAGGCCCAGCTTATTCTTCTTTCATTCTAGATCACTAGGAGCATCCTCATTTTGTATAATTTATCTTAGATCCTCATTGAAGGGTTGATCTTTTATTTTAAGGGCATCCCCCTTGTCAATGATTGCTTTGACATGTCTGCCCCACTGGGTTTTCCCAGTTCCATTATAAGCTTATATGTTGGTTGGTTTTTTAGATCCTCTTTCATTATTTTTATTTAGGTTATTCACTTATTTTCTTCTAGATCATCAGTAACATCCCTCATTCTATAGAGTTTATCTTAAATCCTCGTTTAGAAAGTTGATCTTATTTTTAGGGCATCCCCCTATTAGCGATTTTGTTTTGGGTGTACAGTGCCCGTATCTTTCAACATTTTTTTAAGGCATGCAATGTCTAATTTTTTAGTATTTCATGCTTTAGGCGTGCAGTGTGATTAGTGTCCAAAAAGTGCTATTTTGAACCCTATTTATTATAGGTTTTGAGTGCTTTTTGTATACTAATCATTCTAATTAACCAAATTGGCATGTTAAGGTCCCTATTATCCTACTAATCGCATTTTGTGGCTATTTTTGTAGTTTTAACAGGCATTTGATACCAATTTTTTCGAGTCAATCCATGCATAAAGGATCCGGGTTGATCTCCTTCAAAATTGGAAAGATAGAAATGCAAAAAACCAATGTAGGAATTTAAGAGTGTAGGGGAAGGCCCGATTTTGTGTGCGATTTTGGCATGCGCGAAATTCCCCTGCTAACAAATTTTTCTACTGTAGTTGCCTTGCTTCCCATTTCGGCCCAGGCCAGTTTTTGTATATTTTCCAATTTTACCCTTGATGTAATCACTATTGACATGGGTATTTTGGTTTTTCACTTCTTTGTAAGGCTATACCATTTTATGTCTTATTGAAGAAAAAAAACGTGGGGCAGACGGGGGATAGAGAAAAACACAGTGCTCTATTTTTTGGATTCTCTCCCGTCTCTCATTTCCTCTCCTTTTCTCTCACTTTCTCGACAACCAAACACTCCCTTGAGTATGAAAACTCAGGGGATGTTTGGCTCATTTCGTCACACGTGGCGAAATTTGCTGAATACGGAGTTGTGAGGTAAGCGTGGAGTTCTCTGTTTTTAACACGAGCATTTATTGACATTTATGTTCCTGTCTTTTAACTCTAGGTTTAAAAGCCCTTAGATGCATCCTCATAGGCCAATACTTGACAATCTTTCAAGGTCCAGTGGATGCTTATCATTAGATCTGACATCGTGGATTTGTCGTATGTCACGACCTCGAGGAGGGTGGTGAGTGTTAGATTCTCACTTAGGAAGGAACCATAAGTGCTTTCGATGAATGTTTTCTATCAAAGGAAAATGTATTGAGGGTTCAGTTTTAAAGTTAAGTAAATATCCAGGTTCGGAAGTAGTATATGTCATCCTCTAGCAGAGGAAATGAACTTTGAGGACCTCTATATAGCCTATCGACCGGCCTAGCAGTGACCGATACTTCAGGATTTCTTTTCATAGTTTATTTCATTTTATTTCACTTTCAATATGTACACCATCTCACACTTTACAAAACTCCTTAATCCAAGTGAGATTCACCATTGAAGCATCATAAATCATTTTTGTGCGAAGAAAACCTGTGTTCGATCCTAGTACTATCTTTGCGATGGCACAATGGCGGTAGAAATGAGCTTAGGTTACTCACATTTGTTGATTCGGACACTGCGTAGCGCAGTCAAATATGGTGCCGTGTCGGGGAGGATGAACGACTTAGTCGACGGGAGATGGGGTAGTGGAGGTAGCGGCGCAGGCTCGAGATGAAGGCGGATACGCAGGCGTCGCCTTGGTTACGGTATGTCTCAGGCCAGGAGAGGGTGAGTCCCCCAGAGCTGGAAATTGAAGGCCCGGAAGCTGAAACCCCCTAGGTTGGCCGCGACGCACGGGAAGGCTGCTATTGCGGGAAGGTCCTCGGTTAAGGTCGGTCCCTCTAAATGGCGTAATGGAGGTACGGAGATGAAAATAGTGGGACACCTTCCGCTAGATCGAGTCATGATTACATCACAATCCCGTGGGCACTTTGTCAGGTGGCTCGAGCGGGAACTGATATGCTCAGGACACGGCATAGGGCCTCGGGAAGCGGAGGATGGACTGTTCGTGGTAAATACAGGTGGACCTTGTCTCAGTAGACAGTGATCATCTCGGTGGGGGCTGAGACAAAAATCCCTCGTGAATCGGTCTGAGGCTTTAGGAGATGGCTGCCTCCTCTGCGTGTGGTGATGAAGCGAGGAATAGGTTGCCATGAATTATGTCGATGAGGAGCATGCTCTAGGGAAGCTGTCGCCTGAATAGGATAGACCCGACTAGCGTATCTCGAGAAAGCAATCGAACCATCTCCCGAGGAGAGGGATGTGGCCATTATTTATAATCCGCATGATTGGTGAGAACCACCGGTAAATCAAAAATAGCAGCAATGTCTGTGGCTCTCAGAATCCCTTGGCGGTCGTCAATACTAAACTGAATTGTTGTCGGATTGGCTACTCCCCTGGAGGTCATGGTGTGATAAAACTCTAAAACCACCTGGGGGTAAAAATACTGCCTCAGATGATAGCGGCTCCGAGGAATGTTATGCACTGCGTACAGAATCTCCCGGGCTGGTCGGTGGCGTCTTAGGAAGGTGCATAGTAAAACTGGGAATAGTCTCCTTGGCGAGCTGATCTGAATTTAAAGGAATCGGATACTTAATGGAATATTGGTCTGGATCATCGAGCCGGGGATAATTAGGGGAGAAGTGCATCGAGGCCGGAAGAGGTGTGGGGCACGTGGAGGCCTGGGGCCCCCAGAGCGGGAGGGGACTCACACGGGCCGGATGTCAGGGCTCGTTTGGGAGGCGGGAGACCTCACGGGGAGGCTGGGAGGTGCTCAGGAGAGTGGGGGATAGGACCCACTCTTGTATTATACCTGTGGGAAGGAGGATTAGTAGCCTGAGTGCCAGCCGTGGCACCATCAGTGGCTGGATTAGACGCGACAACGTGTGACTAAAGGCTGGGCCCAGGCGGTGCGTGGTGCCTGCAAGAGGTGGGGTTTCCGACGCAGAAGGCCCGAGAAATTTAGGGTGGAAATGAGCAGGCGAGGGTGATCACCGCACCTTGGTAAAAGAAAGCAAGTCACTAGTTCTCACCATGTTTGGAGGAGGGGCAAACCGAGAATGGGTTTCGACGGCAAAGGCGCCATTTGATTCGTGCCAACAGGTTCTCGAAAAAGGGAAATTTCCATCCCGAGCACAACCCGAGTGCGTAATTAAGCTACGCGATGACCCCGAATCCTGATTGATGGTAAGCGTGGTCACTTTGAGGAGTGAGAAATTGAACCATCGCCCCAGGCCGGTGGTAGAGATCGTGGTTGAGACGAGGCGGAGGATGAAGAGGGCGCAAGGGGATGATGAATGGAGTACACCTACTCGCTTTTCAGCAGGGCGAGAAGCAAAGAAAAGGCCATCAACCCGGAGAAGTCTTGAAGCGGTAAATTCGACATCCCTAAGCGACATGATTAAGCGGTCCTACTTATGCTAAATTTTTGAAGGACCTATGCACGGTGAAGAGAGATGCAAATATCGATAAGAAGGCCTTCTTAGCGAGCAAGTCGATTATCATTGAGTCTGAACTAGGTAAAAATTACAAAGAGCCCAGGGTGTCTCTCTTATCTCGGTTAATATCGGAGGCACTTGTGTTGAAGAAGCATACTAGACTTGGAAGCCCCAGTGAACCTCTTGCCATTATTCAATGTCTGAATAGCTTGGTTGGGAGAACTTAAAGCCCAGCACTTCCATCTGCACTTGTATCTAGATAGATTACATTAAAATCTTGGGGACTGTGGGATCTGTGTACTAATCTGAGTGGACAAATTCTACTATCCGATTGGTTTGTCGTGCTTGACACGAGGCCGATTACGCGGTGGGGCGACCATGCCTGCCCATCATATTGGGAAGGCCATTCTTGGCTACGCCGAATACCAAATTCTTAGAAATGGGGTTATGCAACTCACCTTTGGGAACATGACTTGGAACTCAATATGCCACTTGAGTAAAAAGCATATGCAACCAGTGGAGGATGACTATGAAGAAGTCTGCATAATAGACACAATTCTTGAAACGAGAAGTAACGGCGGCAAGTGCGAGATGTGTGTGCTAAACGAGAGTTGTCGACGACCTTGTGAAGCAACCGAGGACTGAAAGCATGAGTTTAGTACATGGGCCCGGAGAAAAAAAATGAGAAATGATACACCTGTTGGTGGAGAGAGGGAAGAAAATGAATCTCAGCGGTTGGATCTCAAGCCTTGCTTGTGGAACTAAAATATGCCATTTTTGGAAGAAAGCGAACTCTTGTATCGTTCGCGTATATCATCAACTGTGGAGCGCTCCACCCGGGGAAGGCGATCTGGCTGCTTGATCCTCGAGAGTAACAAATGAGCTTTGGGGTGGAGAGAATTTCCTGGGTTAAGGTGTCCGACCCGATAATGCACCCACATCACATTTGTTGGGAGGTCAAAGTACATTGAAGCGACCATAGAGGAGATTGAATCACCATAGCGGGAAGTGATTCGCGTGAAGTCTTGAAGTTCTTTGCCGCGATTATTATTACCCCATATCGATAGCACTTGGGAGTGACTGATTGTGTCAAGAAATATGGGATAACTCGATCTCGGGAATGCAAAGGAGAGGAAATGCCCACTGCCTAATTTACGGAGGGTATGTATTGATTATAGAAGATTGAATGAGGTGAGAAAAAGATGCTTCTACCACACGCTCATGGATTAGCTCACGGAAGGATTTTGAGGCCACCTCTTGCTTTTGTGATGTGGATTTATTGAGTACTTCAAATTGAGGAGTGGCGTAGGCGATGGGGATAAAACTACCTTCACTTGCCCACTTTTACATGTATGCCTTTCTGGCAGAAGGGCATGCCGGCACGAGGAGGTGTAATGCCCACCCACGTTCCAGCGATGCTCCGGTATTTTTTAATAGTGACTGGTAGAACACATTATGGAGGGTTTACATGCTGGATGATATCCACGGAGTCTACGGGGAAGCTTTGGCCGAATGCCTCATCCATTTGGGAGGCCCACATCTGCATAGATGCATTGAGAAGAACCTAGTGTTGAGCTGGGAAGTGTGCCATTTCGCGTTGAACGAGGAATAGTGTTGGGACAATGTCATTTTGCGAAGGAATTGAAGAGTGAATGAGGAAAAAATTGAGCGATCTCTATATTACCTAATCACAATGTGAAGAGCCGGTAAGGCAATTCTTGGGGCATCTGCGGGAGCTTCTGAGGAGGTTCTATCTGAGACTTCCAATTGCCAAGCCCTTTATAAGCCCCAGAAAAGATGCGAGTTTGGAGTGCGGGATCTTCGGAATGGCGACAAAGGTTTGAAGAGTCGAGGGGCTTGCCCGAGCCAGCACCAATGGTGGGGGCCTGGCGCGGTTGCCTTTGAGGTTATGTGCGATGCAAGTGACCTCATGTTGTGCAGATGATTCTCGGACAAAAAGAAGCGAGGAGAAGGAAAACCATATGTGGTTCTTATGCGAGGCTCAAAACATTGAGATGAAATGGAATTCACTTACCCACTTGAGAAGAAAATTCTTGCGATGGTTTATACCACAGACAGTTTCGTTCATTTGATTGGGTCGAGACTATAATCATCTTCCCACGAGATCATCCGAAGAAATATATCTGCTCACTAAGAAAAATGCCAAGGCTGGAAAGGCTTATCGGATGGGTCACTGCCTTACTACGGGAGTTGACTGCGAGATTAGGGATATTAAGAAGGGTGTGGAAAATGTTGTTTAGATCATCTTTCAGACCTTTAACCATAGCCTACAACACCCACAACCCTCGATCTATGATGAATTCCCGGAGAGTCTCTACTCACGTGAGACCGGTGCTCCTTGGTTGCCCACATTGCTAACTTTTTGGTATGACGGGGAGTTGCCCAAACATATAATGGAAGCCGCCAGCGGGACGAAGTTCTTCCATACAAGGGAATCCACTCCCTACTATTGGGAAGAACCACATTTGTTTCAAAATGCGTGGCGATCAAATAATTAGAAAGTGTGTGACGGAAGGAGAACAAGAAGAGGGATGCTGACCCTTTGCCATGGCCGGTGCATGAAGTCTCATTTAAGCTTCGACGTGATGAAGGTCGCTACGGTAGGTTTTATTGGCCTTCTTTGTTTAAGGATACGCATACCATATGCGAATAATGCGGCAAATGCTAAGGTTGGGGAAAAATCTCTTGTCGATCACATGATGCCCCGAACCCTAATACAGTTTGTTGAGGATTATTTGGCGTTTGGGGCATTGACTTCATGGGACCATTCTGCACTTTCAACCGGATATACTTACATTCTCGTGGGGTTGACTATGTGTCGAGAAATAGGTCGAAACAATCTTAGTGTGTGAAGCGGAATCCTGAGCCGTGGTGAAGTTCTCTTGAAGGAGAACATTTTTCTCTGGATCCAGTGATCCCCCAAGCCATGTCAGGTAATGGAGTTCATTTACGCGAACCTTTGAGTCTCACATCAGTCGGTGTCGAAAGTGAGGTGGGCACCCCTTATCATCCTGGACGGTGGCAGAGGCGCCAATAGGGAAATCAAGACCATGGAGTGAGAGAAGTGGTGAACCTTGACGAGAGGATTGGTCTCTCAAGCCTTACGGATTCCTTGTGAGCATCTGAGCGACATAACCATCCTTGGAATGTCCCTCTATCACTTTAGTTTATGAAGGCATGCCACCTACGTGGAAATTGAATATAAGGTGTGGTGGGCAATAAAAATTTGAATATGGACATGGGAAGCGGCCTTAAAGACTCCTTGATCTCTCAATGGTTAGAAGAGCTGAGGAATGACGCCTACTTCTAATTCAAAAAAGTACTTGAAGGAGCCAGTCAAGAAGTGGCATGTAATCCGACTCACGCCTTAGGAAGAGGCTTCCAATCGGGGGGACGAGTCCTGCTACGACTCCGAACTCCACATTTTTAGTGAAGCTGAATTAAAGATGGATTGGACCATTCATCCGTTCATCAAGCATACCCAGTGGTTCGATGAACACCTTTCTGACCCGAATGATAATAAAGTGTTCAGGTCGATGGAGAGTGAAACCTTATCTTTGCATAACCACCGTGAGCGGGGAGGAGATTCCCCTCCTTGACCCTCGACTTGTTAGGCTATTTACGGGTTGGCTGGTCTCAACGAGACAAAGCGCCATATTTGTTTTTAATTTTTTCTTTTCTTTTATTTTTTGTTTATTTCTATTTGGTAATTTTTCTTTGTGTGCGTATGTAAGCTTAGTTTTAATTTTTTTAATTTGGTTATTTGCCCTAATTTTCTACTTTGTTTATCTGCGGTGAGTTTTTGTTGAGGGGAGGCCATATGCGGAATTGCCTTTACGTGAATTGCCATCTCAAGGCGAATTTGCTGCGTGGAAAGTCGAACCAAAAGCCTCTTTCGTTTTCTCGCGCATTGAAAGGTCGAACCAAAAGCCTTTTCGTTTTGGCCTAATCCTCATTTTTTAAACCCCCTCCCCCCTTTCTCCTTTTCATTTTCATTTTCTTTTTGAACTCATCCCGCGCCGCACCTCCCCGTGGTCTCTGCCGTCAAACCCATTCTTCGGGTCTTCCCCTTCTCCCACTCCGGTGGGTCCCGTTGTCATTCAACCCATTCGGTCTTCCCTCCTCTAAACATGGTGAGAACTGCAGGACTCTGCTTCTACCAAGGTGCCGACGACCGTCTGCAGTGTTTGCCCACTCTAGCCGTCAGCCAAACCCCACCCTGTAGGCGTCGTCGTGCCTTATAAATTCAGCCTTACCGCCATCAAGCCACAGGTCTAATCCAAATACCGACAGCATACGACTAAGACTCGTGTCGCGCATCCCTCCTTCCCCAAGAGGGTTAATACAAGCAAGACTGGTCCCGTCTCCTCTCCCGAGCACCCTACTTCCTCGGAGGGCCCCGCCTTCCAAACGGCCAAAAAGACCGGGCCCAGGGAGTCCTTCCGTTTCTGCCCGTGCCTCCACAGCCACCTCACTTCTTCCGGCCGTGATGCCTCTTCCCATTATCCCCTCGTCACGATCCCGAGACCAATATTCCATCAAGGACCAATTTCAAAATTTGACAGTTTGCCATGAGATTCATTTGAGTTTTACTATGATCTCCCAAGATCGTCGACCCCGAGCTAAGAGATTCTATGGGCCTTTAGTGCAATGTGCACTCGAGCCATTTACTACTCCGAGGCAATATTTTTACCCTCGGGTGGTTTTAGAGTTTTATCACACCATGACCTCCAAGGGAGTAGCCAACTGACAAAGAATTCGCTCAAGATTGGATGATTAGTGGATTCTCGGCAGCCACGGACATTGCCGCTACTTTCGATGCATCGGGATGGTTCCCGCTGGGGGCAAGTGTTGCCACCATGCAGATTATGATATGGCTACATCCCTGCTCTCGTGAGATGGTTCATTGGCTTCCTGATATGTCACGGCCCATCCTATTCAAAGCGTACGCCTTCCCCCGAGTATGCTCTCATCGATCATATCCACGGCAACCTATTCCCTCTTCAAGACCACGCGTGCAGGAAAGGAGCCATTCCCAAGGCTCCGTGACCGATTGAGGGATTTCGTCTGTCCCGCTGAGCCGATCACGACTTCCTGCTCCATTTCGAGGACAAGGTCCATCGCAGGAGTTTACCATGAGCTGAGTCCATGAGCATATTGGGTTCCCTGCCGAGCCATGGATAGAGCGCCGGTGGATTTGTGATGTAGTCATGACTCTTGATAAAGCGCGGAGTGTGCCCCGCTATTTTCATCTCCATCCTCCAGATGATGTTGAGGACGACCTAGCCGAGGACCTTCCCGCAATCGGCACCCTCCCAGCCGTGCCGACCGAGGGGGGCTCGTCCCGCCTTCACCTCCGGGGCCCGCACTCACCCTTCTGCCCGATACCGCCGCGCCACGCCCTGGGCATCCTACTTCATCCGAGAGCCTCCAACACTGCCACCTCCAACGCCCCATCTCCTCGCCGACTTAGGGCCGGTCTATCCTCCATCGTGACCGCGCCACCGCAACATATCCTTATATCACCTTGGGACTTTCTAGCCATCATGGATGTGGTTCGCAGAGCCAACACTGTTTACTTGCAACCGCACAAGCATCCTTAACAGCCTGGACGGCACACACCGAGATCGCTCTCGCACGCACTGAAGACTCCGTCCAACAGAACTCAGCCATTCTACTGGGATTCAGGTCACCTGCCACTACCATCCCAAAATGCCAGTTTGCACTCCACCGCCACTCCCGGGACCTTTCTGGGCAGAGCCAAGACGTCCACTCCTGGCAAGATCCCTAGACTTACTTACGATAAAGAATAAGAGATCCGATCCCCCCGACTTCACAAATACCAGCCACCTCGATTCAGGCCACGCAGGGTGATCCTAATCAAATGTAAAATTTGTATCCTATATTCCTCCCCACGCCAGAATGTTTACCGCAAGATAAAGGGTTCAGTGGTCGAACATTGTGGATGAGTTTTCTTCGCACAAATGATTTAAGCAAGTCAAAATGGTGTGAATTTCTTGTTTGATTTTTAAAGGTTTGCAAACAGGGAGTCGTGATTTGCATTAAAAATAAAAATAAGTAAAGAAAAATTGTAAAATAGAATTCCTCATAGCAGCCAGTCACTAAGCAGGGAGCTCTAGTGGAACCGAGGTTCTCAGGTCTTTTCTCAAGGCTGGGGGAGGATGACATATAGTCATCTCTCAAACCTAGTTTCATTTAACTCAAAATCGACCCTAAATAACTATCTTTGAAAATTCGTATTTTCCTCCCACTGATAGTCTCGACAAAGGAATAACATCACCTCGATTCACTTTCAACAAATAATAAATGATAACTAATGAATGTCACTGTATCTAACAGTATACAATGAACTCCTAAGCTTACCAAGTACCGCCTGCTTATTATGAACCAGCATCAAACCTAAAATTTTTGGGGGAAAATAAAAATATCTTAATCGCCTCACTAACCCATAGACGCATAACTAACGGTGTCCATGGATCTAACGATAAGTAATCCATGAACCAAAAGCTTATCAAATATTGACTATTCAAAGCAACGAAGGGATTAGTTTACGCTCGATCGGGAACCATAAAATGGTAGAAAATACCTCCAAAACATGGAAAAACCTCGCGGCTTCTGATTCCCTCAATAGTCTGGCCGCTCACTCCAAGGAAAATACTTTGTCATCTTCCGAGTTGTCATCCTCGGAGGATGTTTGGCAGCTGAGAAAGTGAGAGAAAAGGGAAGAAAATGGGAGAAAAGGAGAAGACGGGAAAACTGGAGAGAAACGGGGCCGAAAGCTTTGCCCTAAATTTTATTAATTCCTTTTAACAAAGGTTAGCTTCAAGATTTGCAGCAACCTTTACCATATTACAAAAATAACCTCCCAAATATTCTACAATCGGCAAAGGAAGAAAAACAAAGAGACTCAAAAAGCAAAACAAACCCGGGCAAAGATGAATTCAGTAAGGCGAATAAAGCACATGATGGAGAATAGTGGCAGCTGGATGCACTTCGCAATGCCCATTTTTCTTTGCATTTTCTCGCTTCTTTCCTTCTCGGGTCTCCGGATCCGCAATGCCAGTTCACTCGACTCTCTGTGGCTTGGATCTAATACTCAGCAATTTTTACAGATAGCTTGCAAAACCGTAAAATCGCCACAAAATGCGATCAAGAGAATAATGTGGACCTTAATGTGTAAATCGGGTTAATTAGAATGACTAGTATACAAAAAGCACTCAAAACCTATAGTAAATAGGGTTCAAAATAGCACTTTTTGGGCACTAATCACTCACCATGTCCAGGATGGAGATGATCCCATCACTGCACACGAGGATATATTACACTTCCTTCTCTAGCTTCCAATCCACGCCTATCATGACAATGCGATCTCGTGGTCGGGGGAGAGTTAGAAAAGGAAGTGATATTTATTATACTGTTTTGTTTTATTCCTTCAATCGCTTTGTCCATTTTGAAAAGTGTTAGTAAGCAAGAGCTACTAAGAGGCAAAGGTGGTTTTGCTGCTACTATAAAGCTTTCAAATATTTTTGAAAAAATATAGTCACTTTAGTTTTATAATACGTACTATACAAAGATCATTTACAGCTTTCATTTATAGTTAATTTTTTGTGTATACCGACTAACTCGTATTTGAAGAACTTAAGCTATCTAATTCTTGCTGTTGTTAGATTGGTTCCATGCCTAGTTGGAGTTGATGATTGCTGAATTCCTTGCTGCTTTTAACCTTTTCTTTCCACCTCTAGCCTAACCTCACACCGAGCACATTAGGTTTCACAATGATAGGTCAAAACTACAAGAACTTCCTTTAACTTTGCAAAACCTATCATAGTTTCGTTGACTCCGCTTTAATAGTTAAGGACCCTTACAAAAGAAGCAATGTGTCTTCCAAAATGAAAAAGAAACAAAAAGAAAAAAAGAAAGCAGCAATAAAAACAATCAAAGCTGCCTTGAAACCCAGCATGGTCTGAGGGGCTTACGGCGTAAAGCCTTTAAAGCCCTGTGCCCTAAGCCAACTAGGTCGAGCCACCCACTTCAAGTGTTCACTACATGGGTGGATGGTGGAGCTTAAAGTCAGAGCCGGAGTCTCGAATCATTCCTGAGTCCCGTGAACCCCAAGAGTTTTGGTCGAAAGATCCTCATGGCTTGGTGCCCTAAACCTTAATCGGTTTGGAGCCACTCTTAATCCCCGTTACAAGGACTTTTGTGAAGTTTTATTCTCTAAGATTGCACCCTACAACACAAAAGAATCAAGGGAATAAGAGGTGAGTCCCGATCTATTCGGGGTCAGTTAGCAAGCTAGGTTTTTTGCAGTAGCTCGTCAGGAGAATGCAACGCAGTTTATTGTTGAGAGCCGATCAAACAAACACTTAGATTTTGGTGGAAGTTCCTCATGGAGCCACGAGAAGGAAACTCTTATAATATCTCAACTCTATATGGCGTTCATTCTCTCGAGATAGTTATCGCCAAGTTTGGTGATTCTCATCATGTTGCTTTTTACATTTTCACAACCTTTGAACTACCATATTTTGTTATTCGTCGTTTATTTACTAAGGGTCTAGCAATGTGTCTACAGGTGTGATTAGTGTCTTAAAAAGTGCTATTTTAACCCTATTTATAGGTTTTGAGTTTTTTAGTACTAATCATTTTAATTAACCCAATTGGGCATGTTAAGGTCCCTATTATACTATCGATCGTATTATGTACTATATTTTTGTAGTTTTAATGAGGCATTTGATACCAATTTTGTTGAGTCAATCCTTACAAGATCCTGCCGATCTCCTTCAAAATTGGAAAGATAGAAATGCAAAACCAAAGTAGGAGCCGGCGCAGGAGTACTCTCGTATCAGGCGAATTTCGCGCATGCGTCAAAATTTGCGACCGTGCAAAATTGCAGCGTGGAAAATTGCCAGACGGCATTAAAATTTCGTTAAAGACGAAAATTGCACATTTGGGGTTCTCACATAGCGAAAATTCAAGACAGTTGCTCTAAAATTTATGATGCGCCGAATTTTTCTACTTGCATGAAGTTGTCCTGCTTCCCATTTTCGGCCCAAAACAACCCCGTTTTGTATATTTTCCAATTTTACCCTTGATGTAATCACTATTGACATGGGTATTTTGGTTTTTCACTTCTTTGTAAGGCTATATATAGCCATTTTATGTACTGTTGAAAAAATTGGGGGATGTATGCCAGAGATAGAGAAAACACTGCTCGTCTTGGATTCTCTCCCGTCTTCTTCTTCCTCCTTTCTCTCACTTTCTAAGAACCAAACACCTCGAGGATGAAAACTCGTGGTTTTGCTAAAGCCCCCATCCTTGGAAGAGGAGGGTCAGTGGCTACCCGCTGTGAGGTAAAAGGTGTTCTCTCGTTTTTAACGTGAACATTTATCGACATTTATGTTCCCGCTTTTAACTCTAGGTTTAAAACTCTTAGGATGCATCCTCATAGCCAGTCACTCACCTTCAGGTCCATGGACGCTATCGCTAGATCCACCTATTAATCCATTAGTTGTCATGCAATTTGTTTCCTGTGGGTGGGTCAAGGTGTTAGATTCCTTCTCGAAGGAACCAAATGCTCTCGCAGAATGTTTTCATCAAAAGGAAAATGTATTGGTGGGATAGTTTTAAAGTTAAATGAAGATCCGTTCGGAAATGACTATACGTCATCCTCCTAATGCGAGAAAAATGAACCCGAGGACCTCTATATAGCCCTATAAACCCTCCCGCCAGCGCCCCCCAATACTTCAAGGATTTCTTTTCATAGTTTATTTCATTTTATTTCACCTTTACTTTCAATCAGACACCATCAAATCTCACACTTTTACAAAACTCCTTAATCCAAAGTGAGATTCACCATTTTAAAGCATCATAAATCATTTTGTGCGAAAAAACCCATCCCTGTGTTCGATCCAGAGCCACTATACTGCAGTAGCAATGCTACTTCAAGCAAAGAGCTAATTTAGGTTATAAATTTTGTTGATTCCAAACACCTACTGTGGCACGAATCACAGTGCCCCCATCTTTTAGTATTTCCTTTTAAGGGCATATAGTGCCCTCTCTTTTAGTTTTTTCTTTCTGGGCATATAATGCTCTCATCTTTTAGTATTTCTTTATTTGGGCGTACAATTTCCGCATCTTTGAGTATTTCATTTTCATCATAGCCTTAAGTTGTTCATGTCATTTTAGATTAGATTTTGTTTCATCATTTTTATTAGTGCGGTTATGACATTTCTCCCATATCTCCTTTTTCTTTAGAGTTTTTATTATTATCTTGACTTCGCCTCACTTCTCATTCATATCCCAAGTTACTTGCATTTTTCCTCCTCGCAGTGTAGCCTTTCGACCAATTTGACTTCTTTCAGTTTTCCGTTTGAGTCGACTTCTATCAAGAGTCTCGAGTGGTTATCTCATCTTACATTTTGGTGTTTTTTTTAAAGTGAGTTTAGGTTCCCCTTTTATGCGTGTTTTGTTAGTTTATTCCTCGATGGTTCAACTATCACTGATTTATTACTGATTCTCTCTGACTCACTTCTTAGAAAAACATTTGTAGGGAGTTTGGACTCACATCATGACTTTAGTGGCTTAGATTACGCTTGCTTTCAAGTGTTTTTGGGAGCCCCCTTCTAACTGCTTCAGTTTAATCAAGCCGTTGTTCTTGCGGGACACTTTTGTGGGGTCTCCCTTTATTCGAGAGTCTGCTTCGCTTCACTCGCATTTATACTCTCACTTCATTCCATTGTTCACACAAAGACTACACCCAGGTACGAACTCTATCAAGACACATATTTGTGCACTCCCACTCATAAGATAGTGGGAAAAAACCAAAATAAAATAAAATAAGAAAAAAAGAAATAGCCGTGAAAGAGAGAGGAAAAAAGGGAAATCAAGAATCAAGGAGAGTGAGTGAGTGAGTGTTCCACACTCATTTTGCCTGCCACTCACTCACTTCTCATATATATAATAAATATTTTTCATCACTTAGGGACCATTGGACTTGATCCCAATGCCACCACCTCCGCTTTCCTCCACCATAACACTTTGATATTCATATATTATCACTAATATTTGAAGTAGGGTTGGCAAAATTTGACACGATTCGCCAATATGACACGTATTCGACATGATTTTTATGGGTTTGGGTTAACTGTAATCGTGTTTGGGTTGAAATCGTGTCAACCTGTTTAGCCCGTTTAATAAACGTGTTATTTTCGTGTCAAATTGGACAACCCGAATTTGACCCGAAATAACCTATTAATTATACAATTTAACATTTTGAAGTGAAATTACGAAATGGCATATTAAAGTTAATATATGACAAAGTGATAAATATGTAAATTAACATAATCAAGGATATAAAACTTCTTTTCCTCAAACCCTAGAATTTTTCTCCCTTCCCCACTAAGTCTTCGGATCCTCTCATCTTCGTCTCTTCTCGAAAGTTTTTTTTTTCTTTTCAAATCCTGTAGTTTTTCAATTTCTTTTGAGTTCTTCACCTCACCATGCTCCTTTACATGGTTTCAGGTTTCAAACGAATCCCATGTTTTTTTTTCTTCTCAAACCCTAAAACTTCTCATTTTTGGAGAAATTCTAGTTTTCGGCCCCATAAATGTCTCATGGTGCTTTAGTTAGGGCTTGTTTGCTGAATCTTGTTCAGAAGTTGTTTTTTTATGTCTGTGATATTATTGTGAAGAAGCAGAAGCAATATACAAAGGGAATTAGAAGATGAATTTTTTTTGCTCTTCTGATGTGGCCAAGGAAGAGTTTATTTTCAAGTATTTCAAATTTTTAGGTGTTTCATTTTCATTAAATTCTTTTTTTTTTTATGCTCATGCTTGATGTTGCAAGAGTAACTAAGTTAGATGTTGGAAGACACTTCTCTGGTTTTGAATGAGAAGAATGTTTTTAAATTTTTATGAAATAATTTTGATTAAATTAATAATCATGTTGTACGGGTCAAGTCATGTCACCCGAGTAATACTTGTTGTGTTTGAATTTCTATTTTCTGACATGATTATTATTCGTGTCATGTTCGGGTTGCTCAAACTTGATGAATACTTGTAGTTTGACATGACATGAACACGACCCATTAACACCGACCACACCTCTACCAAGGCACCAAAAGTGGGGACAATTAGCTCTAATAGGAAAGATCACCCTCTTCTTCATATGACCACGTCCTCCTTTTCCAGTCGATCCAAGATCAAATCTTCAGCTCCAAAAACACTTCCATTGACCCTCCCCCATGAGTGGTTTCGCCAAACAAGCCGCCACCACCTTAGCCACCCCCCCAAACCTTCATGTCCAGATTCGACCCCTCCATGGTTGCTGTCTACAAAACCCTCGTCTCGGAGTTCATCATCTTTGACCTTTGGTTCGCATTTGTGCCGGCATCCACCCAGCCCAACCTCCTCTTCGTCCACTCGCCACCTCCGCCGGGGTCACCGAGAACGTCTCGACAAAATTTGAATCAAGGACTACCCCCAACGAACCATCTTCAACAATCTGGATGAAGGAGTTCCATTCGGAATACATTTCCAGAATATTCTGGCGACGTTGGTCTATCGGAACTTGAGGAAGTTGAAGTACCTAGACAAATTCCACATCTATGGGGTGTCGTTTGAGAGAGATGCAAGGGAGAGGAACTTGTTTGGGTAAGTCATTGGCTGGAAATGTCATCGCCGCCACTAGAGCAATCACCTACTCCGACTTTGCCGCCCTCTACAAACACCACCTCACCTCCCCTAGCCGGCTACTCCTCCTCCAGCCACTCTAACGTCGCCACCGCCGTCTACACCGTTGCCTCCACCGCCATCTACGAACAGGACCTTGCCATCGCCTATGCCCAACTCAAGATCATGACCTCCGCCACCTTCTTCTTCGTCTGACTCAAACATTGTTTCTACAGTGTATTGTAGTTGGAATTGCTATAGGTGGAGTTGTTATTCTCATGGTGCCAAATCTTTTATTTATATGCTGCAAGAAGAAGAGGATAGACTAAGCAAACATGAGTGCTGTGCCGCTGTTTCATGGACTGAAAATGATCCTTATGGTGTCTACTACAACAATGGCACCATAATGCCCTTCACCTGCAAATCATGTTGTCCTCAGTGTTCCCAAAACCCTCTCCTCCCACCAGGAAAATGTATCACGCCAGCCACCTCCACATGTAGGCACCACCCTATCGGCTCGTGAGCAACAGTGGTGGCTCCAGGGATCCAATTATTCATGATCTGGAATTCAAAGTGTTGCACATTTAGCTAAGCCTATGGTTCATGAATCGTGGCTCTGGAAATAAATTTTAATCTAGGTACAACATATTCAGGCCTAGTTGGTCAAATTATTTCCAACCCATTAACCAGCCTAATATTATCAAACTCTATCCCATTAAATTATAATTCAACATACCAGCCCAACCCATTAAATTTCAACCCACTTACTGGGACCCAAAACTTAATAATGTTTGTAACTCCATCTAGGCTCAACTTAAGGTGTCATTTTTACCTCCACCCATTGTAAGACTTTAGTTAAGAAGCTCATCATCTCTTAGTTCAACCCATTAAATATTTGATCTGCTTCCATTAGCATCCTCCTCCCACTCACTCTTAATACAAACTCCTACCACTTATTCAAATTTCAAATTCTTTATTTTCAAAATTCACTTGAATTTAAAACTCAAGTTTTCAAAATTCAAGTCTAAGTTTTGATATCTCAAATTTTAAAATTAAATGTACACTTGAAAATTCTAAATTTTAATTTCTCATTTTCTAAAATCTAATTTTTCAATTTTAAAACTCAAGTCTTCAAAATTAAAGTTCTAAATTCTTCATTTCTCCATTTTTAAAATTCAAATTTCTTAATTTTCACAATTCAAAATTCCAATTTCCCGCTTCTAAAATTTAGTTTTTCAATTTTAAACCTCAGTCTCAAAATTATGCTAGTCTTTTCATTTCTCAATTTTTAAAATTCAAATGTCCAATTTTTAAAATTCAAATTCTCAAATTCTCATTTTCTAAAATTCAAATTTTCAATTTTAAAACTCAAGCCTTCAAAAATTCAAGTTCTAAGCTTTATTTTCAAATTAAATTAAATACAATTTTGAAAATTCAAATTCCTCTTGATTCATTTTCTAAAATTCACTTTCAATTTTAAAACTCAAGTTTTCAAAAATTCAAGTTCTAAATTTTAATTTTAATTTTTAAAATTCAAATTTCCACTTTCAAAATTCAAGATTTCAATTTTTCAGTTTCTAAAATTCAAATTTCTAATTTTAAAACTCAGCCTTCAAAAATTCAAGTTCTAAATTTTCATATTTCAATTTTAAAATTAAAATGTCCAATTTTCAAAATTCAAATTCAAATTATTTATTTTCTAAAATTAAAATTTTCTAATTTTAAAACTCCCAAGTCTCTTCAAAAATTCAAGTTCTAAATTTTCATTTCTCAATTTAAAATTAAGTGTCCAATTTTTTAAAATTAAATTCTAATTTCAATATTTCTAAATTTCAATTTTTCTGAATTTTAAAATTCATATCCCTTAATTTTCAACTCATTTTTCAAGTTTTCAATTTCAAAATGAGAATCATAATTTCAAAATTCTGAAAGTGCTATAATTTCAAAATTCATGCCATAGTTTAAATTTGAAGTTCCATAATTTCAATTTCAATTTCAAATTTATAATTTCCCAATTTCAAAATTCAAAGTGACATAATTGAAAAATCCAAATCCCCAAATTTATAATTTCAAAATTTTAAATTGCAAATCCCAAATTTATAAAATTGAAGTTCTTAATTTCAAAGTCCAATTTCCAAATATCTCAATTCCAAATTCTCAATTTCCAAAATTTCAAACTTCCAATTTTTAAAAAATCACAAACACGTGATTAATTCTATAGTTTCTATAAAATGAAATCTTGTGGAGTTAATATTTGTAACATATAAATGGGCTTTGGTGGGGCCCAACATCTCATGTATCATTTTAATAAAATTATCGCCTCTCATCTATAACCAATTTTATTGAATGTGAACACCTAATATCATTGTGGTTGGGAACTGAATTTTTGATTCTTATTGATAGCACTCTTGGATTCATCGACAAGGTCTTAAAGTATTTCTTCTTTAATTTTGTTTTTTATTTACTATCTCATCGATTTATCAAGTATGTAATTAATTGATTGATTGTCACATTTCCCTAAACTTATTTAAGAGAGACGCTTTTATACTAAATAGAGTGGTGCTACGATTCACTACCGTACCTTCCCAATAGGTAATATGACCTCCCAATTTTGGACTCGGCTCTCAGACATGTATTTTCTAAACAAGGAGTCACACTAGGGTTTTTATTTCTTATTTTGCTTTCCTTATGTGTAAACTAAAATAAGTGGCTTACTTCAAACCATTTAAAAATGGTTTTTCAAAATATAAAAATAATTAGTCTTGCTCCTTTTGCTGGAAACACATACTGAACTGAAATATGGATTCGTGAGTTACATTAGTGTTATAACTCCAATTGGAATTGGGGTGGGGATGAGAGAGAGGAGAGGATAGATGAGAGAGGGAGAGATGATCAAAGAGAAGGGAGAGAAGAGAGGAGATACGAGCATGTGACCCCTACATGAAGGCCATTTTTGGCTTAAAGTGGGTTTCCTAAAATGTTTCATCTCATATTTGCCTTATTTTTATGTTTTTATTACATATTTGATAAATATGGGAAAAAATTTATATTTTTCATATCATAAATTTTCCTGTTTGCCCTAAAAGTTATTGAGTTGGATTATCACACATTGCTAGGTCCGCCTTAATAGTGGTCAACATAAATTATCTTCTTCAGGTGTGGGTCCACCATAGGGGTGGACACTACTGACCTGCCTGGGGCAACTCTTAGTAGAAGTGGGGAAAGGCCCTCACACAACCCAGCTGCCTCATGAGAAATGAGAGCGCCTCCCCACTTCTATAAGAGTCCCTTTCGGTCGGTCTCGAGCTCCCGCTGGCGAGTTGTGGTGCAAATGGACCGTCAGAATAGCACTACGAGCTGGACCCACCAAGAGAGATGAAGTGCAGTGGATGTTCCCACACCATGGGCCAAAGCCCATGGTTTGAATAATAAAAAAAAAAAAGAGTCAAAGGGTTCGAGGGATCGCGTGAGCGAAAAATGTTTAAGAGAGGAGAGGGTTTAGAGAGAGGGTTGTGTGGCTAGAATCTTGGTAAGAAGATCGACAGCCAAACTTGTCTGCTGGCCTATTTGACGTGGTCACTCCTTCGAAATGTGCTCTTCAATCATAGTGGTTTGGATCATTGGTTAGCTCTCTCCAGAATACCCATTTGGTGAGATTTTTCCTCTTTTCTCTTATGTTTTTCATCATTATGATGATGTTTGTTGTTTTGGTGTTCCAAGAATGATATTCTTGAGGTATGGTTGTTGTGAGCTTCTAGTTTGCTTGCTAGAGAAGAACTTAGTGTAACCCATTATTGTCATTTTTGAAATAGTGGAAGTTTAAGTGGGCCTATTAAGCCCGTGTGGTTTTCACCATTTTCATTCGGGGGTTTTCTTAATGAAAAATTGCTGCCCTACTGTGGTTGATTTATTGTTGCTCATCATTTTATACTGGGTCGCTTGATTGTTGAACCTATTTCAAATACACAAAGAAGGAAATTTCATTTTTATTATAATTGTATTTGGTAAATTCTTCCCAACAAAGCGGCATCGAGCTCGTTGATCGAGTATTTTCAGGCGCTAAAATGGATGATGGTATGATAAAATTAAATTCATTGAATTATTCCACTTGGAAGCGTATGATGGAAGATTTGCTCTATTGTAAGGATTTATACAAGCCTATTAGATTGAAAGAAAAACCATTTGACATGCTTGATAAGGATTGGGATAGTGAACATAGAAAAGTCATTGCTTATATGAGAAGGTGGATGGATCCAACTCTACATGAACACATTTTTCATGAAACGAAAGCAGATGTTGTTTGGAAAAAGCTTGAAAATATTTTTGCTAGTAAAACATCAGGAAATAAAACTACTTTGATTAGAAAATCCACAATTGGGCAAAGGATGAGAACAACATGGTTGTGCATATTAGTTCTTTTCAGGGTATTGTGAACAAGTTGGTTTCCATGAAAATGAAGATTGATGATGAGATGCAAGCATCATTACTTAACTCCTTACTTGATAGTTAGGAGACATTGGTGGTAACAGTAAATAATTCTACTCCAAATGGGTTTCTAACTATGGAGAGTGTTAAAGATAGTTTGTTGAATGAAGAGGCTAGAAGGAAAGAAAAAGGTGAATATTCTTCTGGAGTACTTGTTCATGAAAAACTAGAAAGGCGTGGGAGAAGTCAAAGTATAAATCCTCATGGTTTTAGAGGAATATCCAAATCCATAAAATATATCAAATGTTATCATTGCAACAAGGTTGGCCACATGAAGAAAGAGTGTAGGATTTGGAAAAAGGAACATAATGAAGTGAAGAAAGAAAATAAAATAAAGAGAATAATATAATTGCTGCTAAAGGTGATATTATGATTGTGATTGATGATGGTTGTGTCAGTCTTGCAACCTAAGACAACAATTGGGTTATTGATTTTGGTGTCTCATTCTATGTTTCTTCTCATAATGACTTTTTCACCTCCTATTAGTGATTTTGGTAATGTTAGAATGGGAAACAGTGGTGTATCTCAGATTACGGGTATTGAAGATATTTGTTTAGAGACTAGTATTGGAAATAAACTAGTACTTAAGGATGTTATAAATGTTCCAAATATTCGTCTCAACTTGATATCCACAAGTAGACTTGAAGATAAGGGATTCACAATTCTTTTAGTGAAAGTAAATGGAAACTCACCAAAGGCTTTTTAGTAGTGGCAAAAGGAAAGGAACATAACACTCTCTACGTCATGGAAGCTAAGCTACATAAATGAGAGATCAATGGGGCTCAACGAGATGTAAGCATTGAACTTTGGCATAGGAGGCTTGCTACATCACGAGAAAGGATTTCAAACTCTGCTAGCTACCTCGCTAACGGTAAGGTATGCCTCTTAAAACTTGTGATCATTGTTTAGTTGGAAAAGCACATAGAGTTGCATTTCACTCATAGCCATCATTTAGAAGGCCAAATGTTATTGATTTAGTTCATACTGATGTTTGTACTATGCAAACTAGAATTTTTGGTGGTGCACTTTATTTTGTGACTTTCATTGATGATCACTCTAGAAGGGTTTTCTTTGAAAACCAAAGATCATGTGCTAGATTCCTTCAAAGAGCTCCATGCCAAATTAGAAAGAGAATCAAGAAGGGAATTAAAGGCTGTCAGACAATGGTGGTGAATACAGGGGTCAATTTGAAAGTTATTGCAAACTTCATGGCATTCGACTTGAAAAGATTGTACCTAAAACTCCTTAGCAAAATGGTGTAGCATAGAGAATGAATAGAATCATTGAGGAAAGGATTAGGTGTATGCTTTCTCATTCTAAGCTACCTAAGTCCTTTTAGGGAGAGTGACGGGTTGAAAGTGAGTGTGTAAAAGTTGGTAAAAATGCAGACCCGTGCGTGCAAGTATACACGTCGAGTTCACGTAGTGTAGTGGCTAGTCAAGTGTCGTTCCCACAAAGAGAAGTGTGTCAATATCGGGTTGATGATTAGACAATATTTGGATCTAGTCCTATAGCGAATTATAACAAAATTAACCGAATTAAAGAAAGCCTAATATTAAAAATTCAATTTAAGATAATAATGAGAAAACTTGGGTTTTGCCTTCACCTACCACACCTGATGGATTTTAACCTAACAGATGATTTAATATTCCATATGATTTCCATGCTAAAAGTCGATTCAGGCTCACAATATATTCTCTCTCGAGATATAGTTTCCTATCTCGCTAGTGGGGTGTATTGCATCTCTACTTCGACCCCTTGACTCCAAGATGCATGAATGTGCAAACCCTAGTTCTACACTTGGAATGCGGGATATCTCTATTCCCTGATTGACTAAGTGTTGCTTTACCCATGTCCCACAAGTCATCTTCTCTCGATATCAGACTCCTAGCATTAACATGCCACAATTGGCCAAATAATAACATGTGATTAAATTCAGGAGTTAAACAACCATAGATATTCATATCAATTTTAAATAAACCAAAATTAAAGTATTAATCCATAATGGTGCGGTTAGGGTCAACAAAACCCTAGAGAGAAAAGTTAGTTCATAGTGATTTTCATTACAAACTGAGAGATTTTCGGCATCAAATGAATCAGGAAAAGAAATACAGAAAAAGCTATCTTCGCGATATCTCGGAATCTGTCTTCGCTAATCTCTCTCTATTCGTCTCTCCTTGTGTTCAGTCTACCTCCAATCCCCCATCTTGCCTCGAAATTGCTTCCCTTTTATATCTTGGGATCCGAGCCTATCAATGGCCCAGAAAATTAGAGTTTTTAACACTCACGTCTGGGAAAAAGGACTTCGCTACGCCACGGCGAAGGAGGCTACGCCGCGACATACTCGAAGCCTCTGGGACCGCCACTTGGTTCGCTGTAAATAAGTAGTGGCCTCCACGCTGTTTGCCGCCACGCCGCTAGCTGAGTGCCTCTCGCTACTGCACTGAGGCCCACCGCACTTCTCATTGCTTCTTATTATTATTATTTTTTCAATATATGTGGGGCTTGATTAGTGCCCAAAAAGCGCTATTTTGAGCCCCATTCACAATAGGTTTTGAGTGCTTTTTGCGCACTAATCATATCAATTAAGCCAATTGATGTGTGCAGGTCCACTTAGTTTCACTAATCCCATTTCGAGTTTGTTTTTGGTAATTTCATAGGCTTTTGCGTGCCTCAGCCAATTAGTTCAAGTTCGATGTCAAGATATTTGCCGAATACTGAGGATTCACAGTGTTTTCAACCATCAAAGATGAAGAAATGTGAAGTGGATGTGAAGAAAGAAGGTTGCAGGAGGATGCAGTAGCAAATCAGGCACAGCAGGGATTTTCGCTATGATTGCGGTACCTCACTGATATTTAAAATTTTCAAGTAATCATTACAATTAATCCGAGCGAAATTTTCTATGTGGAAAATTTCGCGAATAGCTTAAATTGCCATTCAAATAAATTCACCGGCCTTAGCGAAATACCCACTTCGCTTATTCACACAAATTTCCCCGCTAGGTTAGCGAAATTTAAATAGCGAAATTCATCGTTTCCTATGAATTTCACTAAGATTCGTGAATTTTACAGTTAGCGAATTTCCGAGATACAAATCTCACCTTGTGTTGAATTTCGATGCCAAACGACCACGCTTTGATATATTACCATTTTGTCCCTTGCGTAATTTCATATTTACATTTTTGTATTTTCACACTTTCAAGTTGACTATATAAGCCCCTCAAACTTTTTGTAACCCTAAGCAACTTTTCATTTTATAAAAGTTTTTCCGCAAATTTTCATTTTAGTCTCATTGCTTCTCTTCTCCTTTCTTTTCTTCATTTTCTTTCTACTGCCAAACACACCCCGAGGATGCACAACTATGGATGCTTGGCTAAGCCTCATAGCCTTGGAAGATGAGGGTTGCTAGCTTGGTTTTCAGGGCCGCAGTTGTCCTCATGCTTGATTAGCTTATTGTGTACGCATTATGGTTCCCACTTTCCAAATCAGAGTTTAATGCCATTTAATGTCTTCTTTCCTTCGTCAATACTGCCATGCTTTGTGTGGTTCACGCATTCTACTATAGATGCACCGGACATTCTTTAGATGTGTCATTTACGAGCCAATGAATGAGGTTAAATGCTGGTTTCAAACCGAATGGGACTTGAATGCTTAGTACTCGGGTCGACTCCAAATGGGGAGTGGTTTTTAGGGTTAGGGTTTATACCTAAACAAAGATCCTGGGCTTTTGGCTTTCGACTATATGTCAATTGCCTTAATGCGCAGAAATAAACTGAGGACAATCGTAATACCCCCATATTATCAAGCTAGTGACCCAAGCCTTCAAGGTTACCATTTCACACTTTCATTTAAGCCATTACAATTAACCAGTGAACAACCAACCTCCCCTGTTTTTAACAAAAATCCGAAAATCCAAACTAAAGCCTCACCAATTTTCTAAACACTACGTAAATCATTCGTGGGATGAAACCCATCCCCGTGTTCGACCCTAGATCGCTATATCAAAGAGTTTTTTGACTAACGCAAGAGGAGTGAACTTAGAATATACCCTTGTTGATTCCGCATCACCCTACCGTGGCACTCCAATCAGGGCTCAAAGGCTTATCCTCTTTCTAAGGTGTCCCATCACTTAGTGCTTAAACTTTCCAAGGTTCGTGAGAACTCTTGCATGGTAAGGCATAAATTCTAAGATCGCATGTGTGTGCACGCAATAGCTTACTTCGGGAAATGATTTCTTTAGATCTAAAAAGGGCGGCCAGACATGGTTATTCTCAACTTTATACAATGCAATCCCGATTGTCAAACAACCTTGGAGTTCCCTATTTCACTGAAACACAGGCTTTTTGCGATTACTATGACTCCCATTTTTGCAATCATGGTCAACTAAGGTTGAGAACAATTAATACCAACGTTGGAAAATACCATATCATAATATTGCCAAATGAAAACATGCTGGTACATAGGGAACAAGGCTCGGTCTTTAAACATGCTAAAAAAAACAAAACAAACTAAAACTGACGAAAGTAGACCTAAAATACTCCTAAAACATGCAAAGATAAAAAAAAAAAAACACTAAGCCTAAGCCAACCTGTATACCCACACATACACCCCCAAACTTAAAACTAACAGTGTCCTTAATGATATAAAGAAAATAAAGGCATAGGGATACGTCCCAGAGAATCAATGCCGTGGTGGTGGCGGTGGCGGTGTGTGAAAAGAGAGGAGCTGAGCTAACTGTTGCGTGATATAGTCCTATCTGGAGCGAATGATGGCCTTCTCGGCCCTAATGGCTTCCAATTCCTGACTTAGGGCAACAGTTGCTCCTGAGACTCATCCTAATATGCGTCAAACCATGCAGTGAGCACATGAATCTAGTCAGCCAGGGACTAAGTCGAAATGGAGGGGACCTCAAGGTCGTCGTCCTCGGGGTCGCCCGCACTAGGTGTGGCTGCTGCAGCATCATCGTCGATCTCCTCATCTGAATTGCCTGGGCTCCCAAACTTCACCTAAGGGGCAGGCGGGGTAGGCGTCATACACTTGCCCGTATCCAACATCGGGACCCCACGCCAAGATAATTCGAGTAATGAGTGAGGGGTGGATCGTACCCGTGCATCTCCCTTGGGTTGACTCAATCAACCCCTGCTCGATGACGGACCTGATGTCAAACTGGGAACCCTTGGTCATGGTGTATAAGAGGATCGTCTTGTCCTTCGTAACTGTGCTAAGATGCAGGGTAAGCTTGATTTACACATAAAAAATTATACCAGACCTTAGCCACGGGCGAGAGGGAGTGCATCTGAAAATTGGTGAAATCACCCATCGATGGTTGGTGTTTCCACACGCCCTGGCCCTAAGTGAGCTCCTACATCAAGCGCTTATAATCCGTGTTAGCAAATAGTGCTCTATACTCCGCACTGTCGTCATCCAGTAGGTGGTAAATCCGGTTGATGGCCTGGGCACCAAACTCGACCACTTGCCTCTGACAAAACCGGTGGTGCCGACCTTAAAAGGCGTATCGGGAGTGGAACCCCACACGACCGCCACTCCGGGACAGGGCGATTGCATGCCCGCTAGCCGCGTTCCAAATAGTAAAGTTGAAGAACACATTGGAGGTGGGAAACCTTGTTCTGGGACAAACGAGCGGTTGAACAGGGACTCGTGATAGATCCGCTCGGCCTCCCAGGAAATGAACCTGTGTGGATCTTCAGGAAGGGGTGAAATACCGCGAGGTGAAGGGAGCCGGATCGCCGCCTTCGTCGGGTTAACTTCCATGGGGCCATGGTGGTCGATTTAGGGCTAGAGATTTGCAAACACTAAAAAAAAAAAATTAAAGAGGGAGAGGAAAGGGCGGCTAAATCTGTATGGAGGGAAAAATGAACAGCCGACGGATTTATAAAGACAAAAAATTACGCCGGCGCCGTATGTGGCTCTATACCGCTAAGCGTAGCTATGTAGCGGCGGTTGGCATACACAAATGCTAGTGGCTCTGACGCGCACCCCAGAGTTAGATAAAGGCTACGCAAATGCGGTGGCTCTGCGCACTTCAAAGTTAGAAACGAAAATTTTTTTTCCTACGCAGCGGCGTAGAGATCTACACCGTGGTGTACCATAAAGTATGGTCCCAGTTTTTGTTTTCCTTTTAAAACATGAATTTGGCCCTCTCACACTGTAATGAACATGCAAACCCCTTAGTGACAGTGCTTGCACCCTTCACCAGCCCTGAAAAACTCATAAACATATTAAAACAACAAAAGCGAAAAGTCCAAAAGTAGAAATGTACCGAAGAGCAATTAAAAAGATAGAAAATAATACAAGTTCAAAGGAGGAGGGGATCTCACAATACTTGGGTTTCCTCCCAAGAAGTGCTATGTTTAGTGTCATTAGCTCGACATTCCTGCAACGTACAACACTAAGACTGGAAAAATAATTAAATCAGACCTTTCCACACCTTACTGCCCACTCTAGGTGTGCTTAGAATGGTGTCCTTGCCTTCCCGCATGGAATTCCTCCAAAATACGGTTTAAATCTCTAGGCATTGGCTTTGAACTGTCCCTTCTCTGGATGCATTATCTCAACCCCTCCATAAGGAAATACTTGAACCACTGTGAACGGACCTGACCATTTTGACTTCAGCTTGCCAAGGAAGAGTTTCAGCCTAGAATTGAACAACAAGACTTGCTGACCCGGCTCAAACTCCTTCCTTACAATATGCTTTTCATGCCAAGCTTTTGTCTTTTCCTTATAGATTCGAGCATTCTCATAAGCCTCATTGCGGAATTCATCTAATTCACTCAGTTGTAGCATCCGCTTCTCTCCGGCTACCTTACTATCCATGTTTAGAAGCCTAGTTGCCCAAAGATGTTCTTCGTGTTCTAATTCCACCGAAATGGCAAGCTTTCCATAGATTAGTCGAATGGCGCATATACCCAATTGTGGTTTAAATTTTGGTCTGTAGAGGCCCAAAGTGCATCATCAATCTCTTTTCACCGCCTTTTCCTTGAACTATTGATTGTTTTCTCCAAAATGGACTTTATCTCCGATTTGACACCGCCTCGACCATTTGCTCGTGCAGCGAGTATGCGATGTCGCACACCATATTTTCATAAAGATCTTATCAACCGCCTTGTTGCGTAAACGAGTACCACCACCTGTGATTAATGTCAGAGTGTCGAACCTCAGGAATATGTGGTCATGGAAGGAACTTGACCGCCACACCGGCATCATTAGTGCGTGGCTCAGACGTTTCTACCCATTTGGAGACGTAGTCCACGACAAGGAGAATATACAAGTTACTGAATGAAGAGGGAAATGGGCCAATGAAGTCCATCCCCCCACAAATCAAATAACTCAATCTCTAGAATTGTGCGCATGGGGGGTTCATCCTGTTTGGAAATACCGCCCATTCTTTGGCACTTATCACAGGTAGATACAAACTAGTGAGCATCTTTGAACAAGCTTGGCTAGTAGAAACCCTCGACTGAGTACCTTTCAGAATGTCTCTACTGGCCTCCAAAGTGTCCCCCACATGATAAGGTGTGGTAGTGATTTAGAATACTACCCATTTCATCTTTCGGTACACATCGCCTTATCACTTGATCCACTCAATGTTTGTATAAAATAGGTTCTTCTCAGTAGTAGTGCTTCAAATGTGTAAAGAACCTCTTATTCTCGCCGGGTAAATTTAAAATCTGGAGGGATAACCTTGGCCACTAAGTATTCACAAAGCTCAAACCATGGAACGGGCTTTGTAGTCTTCACTACTAGAGCCGCCTATCCGGGAAATCATCATTAACGTGTACCTCGTTTCAAGGCCCTTCCAATCTTGATAGATGGTCTCAAGGACTGTTCTATGTTCCCTTCGTCTCGATTTCAAAGTCACCTCGTAATAGAGCACCCACTGTGATATCCCTCATTTGCATCCTTTAACCATTAGGTACTTAATGGCCGTGGTGGTCACAAACACACCTTGCCGCCAATCACAGGTCCTAAATTTATCAAAGGCGAAACAATGGCTAATAGCTTTTTCTAACGGCATAGCTTTAGTCGGCATCATCTGCAAAGTCCGGGCTAGCATAGTGAATAACCTAGAATATCCTTTCTCTTTTCTGCCCCAACACTGCTCCGATCGCGTAGTCACTGGCGTTGCACATTAGCTCAAATGGGAGGTCCCAATCTGGTGCTACAACTATGGGGGCTGATACTAATCTATCTTCAGGATTGAAAAAGATTGCACACATTGCTCATCAAAATCAAATGGTGTCCCTTTAACTAAAGAACCGAGAAGGCTTGCAATCCGAGAAACATCTTTATGAACCGCCATGTAACCCTCTTTCAGGTCCCGTAAAGCTTCTTATGCCCTTTTACCGATGACTCGTGGAGGTAGTTTCTCTATTGCCTCAATCTTTCTTTGTCGACCTCATTCCTCCAAGTAAACCGCGGCCCAAGTACTATGTCTTCCCGTACTCATAAAGTGGCACTTCTCCTATTCTCCAAAGATAAGATTGGTTTCTTCAAGACCTGTAAACAAGCACCAATCTCAGGTTTTCTAGATAATTGTCAAAGGAGTTCCTCAATACTGAAAAGTCGTCCATGAACACCTCAATTGCCTTTTCAACCATATATGAGAATATGGCCATCATACAACGCTGAAATGTGCCTGGTGCATTGCACAGCCCAAAGGGCATCTACCTAAATGCGAATGTACCATAAGGGCAAGTCAATAAGGTCTTCGATCCTCGGGCTATAGCGATCCGATTGCAAAAAGTGAATACCCATCCAAGAAACAAGCAATATTCATGCCCCCGCTTATCTAACATTCGATCCGGTAATGGTAAAGTGAAAATGGTCTTTCGGTAGCCTTATTCAATTTTCGATAGTCAATGCAAATTCAACCCAGGGATCATTGTTCCGAAGGTAGCAATATATTATTCTCTGTCTTTATCACTATTGTTCCTCCCTTTTTAGGCACAACCTATACCGGACTCACCCATGCACTGTCAGAAATAGGATAAATAACCCCGGCATCTAGCCACTTCAGTACTTCCTTGCGGACTACTTCTTTCACGTATCGGGTTCGGGCCTGTGTTTCCACTCGAAGGCTTATGACCATCTTCACAGACTTCGATGCATACACATGTGGCGATCTGACACCTTTTAAATCGCCCGAGACTAGCCAAGCGCATCCGTGATCCCCGAGTACTCTCAATAACTTATCTTCTTCTCACGTCAGCATGCCGAAATAATCACCGTAAGGTGAGGTGTCCTCAAGATAAGCATACCAAATGTATCAGTAGTAGCTTTTGCTCCATCTTGGGTGGTTGTTCAAAGGATGGCACTGACGTTTGAGCAAGTTCGCCTAGGGGTTCGTAGTATTTCCTTCTATTAAGTTGGAAGGAGTCCATTTCACATACTCTTTGACCTATTCTCCTAGTTCTTCTGATTCACTCTGTACCAGGTTAGTCTCCAAAGGGTCAATGGGACCACTTTCTTGCCAGACACTATAAATCTACTAGCTCTATCATGAAGCATGTATCACTCGCTTCTGTGTCTCACAAATTTCAAACACATTGAACTCGACCTCATTGTCCCGCACTCAATTTCAACTCTCCTCGCACATCAATAATTGCTCCGCTGGCGAAATGGTCTACCTAATATTACGGGTATTTCTTTATCTTCTACGCCTACAACAATGAAATACGCCGAAGATAAACTGTTTACCTTGCGCTTAACGCATTCTATTACCCCCTTGGGATGTTTTAGTGACCTGTCTGCTAATTGGAGTGTGAATGTAGTTGGACGAGCTTCACCTAATCCCAGTCATCTGAATGTGGATAACGACATGAGGTTTATACTAGCTCCTGTGTCACACAAGGCCCTCTCAAAGATGGAGTTTCCGATGGTATAAGGAATAGTAAAACTGCTTGGGTCTTTCAGCTTTTGTGGAAGCTTCCTCTAAAGGATGGCACTACATTCCTCGGTGAGATTCACCGTCTCAAAATCCGACAATCTTCTTTTCTTTGACAGTATATCCTTCATGAAATTTACATAACTGGGCATATGTTCTAATGCATCAGCAAATGGAATGTTTATATGCAGTTTCTTGAACACTTCCATAAACTTTGTGAATTGCTTGTCCAATTTATTCTTCTCCAGGTGTTGAGGGTACGGAATTGGGACAGTGGGTTCAATCGTGGTTGGTCGATCTTTAGCCTTAGTTTCTTCTTCCACAGACTTTTTCTCTTGGGGCTGTTCCCTTTTTATCTTGTCATTATGACTGGCCTGATTACTCTCGCTTCTACCTCTCCTATCACCGGTGGTCGCCTGCATCAAGTAATTCTGGGCCACTTCAATGATGCTGACATGTTCATTACCTTCTCATCTCGTTAACCTCTCGAGTTGCTAGGTAATGATCCGTGCCGTCTATCGCCAACAATGTGTTTTTTGCAAGAGCGAAGAACGAAGAAAGCAACCTCACAAATTCGCAAGTGTTGCAAAATTTTTGAACCCCCGCAAAATTTCCTCGCAGCGGTTGTGAAATTTGTAGCTCCCCGCGTAAAATGTCACCCACATTTGACTTTTTTTTGAGCTCTCTTTTTTTGTGTTTCCACTTTCTCCCTATGTAATAGTGTTTTTATTTGTATCTTTGGTAATCAGATTGATCAGCGGTATAAAACACCCTTAGAAGACTTTGTACAGATAGATTGGATATTATTGAAAATAGTTTTGGGAAGCTTGTTCGAGAAGCTCCCGTTTTCTTTCATTTTCTCTTATCTTTTCTCACTAGCCAAACAACCTCTAAGGATGATTTCTCAAAGGATGAGTGGCTAAAACCTCTCCTTCCTTGAAGTAAGAGGCACTAGGCAAAGGAACCTGTGGAAAACCAAGGGTTTTCATGTTTTTAAAGCAGGTATTCACTATCATTATTGTTCTTTCCTTCCACGTTAGGTTTCGATCACTTCGATTCACCTTGAATGGTTGATATTTGGTAAGCTTTCAGGGCTCATTGGATTCTTAATGCTAGATCCATTGATGTTCGTTAGTTATCACTTATGGACTATTGGAATGTGAGTCAAGGAGAGATGTTTTTATTGACTGAGAACATTAATGGGTAGTGAATGCCATTTTTCAAGGATATTTAATGAGGGTCAGTTTTTATAGCTAAATGAAGAACCGATTCGGGAGATAACTATATGTTATCCTCCCCAATGCGAGGAAAAGACCCAAACCCCTCATTTGCCTAAGGAACCTAAGCCTAGTGACCTGATACTTCAAAGGGACTCTTCCATATTTTTTATCCATTTTATTTTTAGTTTTAACTATCAAAACCAACTCTTTTTATCACAACCCCAATATAAAAAATGAAATAACTGGAAGATAAGCCTCATCAAAATCATTTCCACGAAGAAAACCCATCTCTGTGGATGATCCTAGAACCACTATACTATAGTAGCTATGCTACGCTAGTATGAGGTATTAGGTTATAAATTTTGATTAATACCCTACGGGTCACGAATCAATGGGTACAATAGAACCACATTTGATCATTGTGTGTTCACTAGAAAGTTCTCTGATAATGATTTTATTATCCTCCTATTGTATGTTGATGACATGTTGATAATTGGTCATGATTCTAGTAAGATTGATAGGTTAAAAAGAAAGCTTAGCAAGTCTTTTTCCATGAAAGACTTGGGATCGGCTAAACAAATACTTGGCATGAAGATCTCCTGTTATAGGAAGAATAGGAAGCTCTAGTTATCTTAAGAAAGCTACATTGAGAAGTTGATTCGTGCCACAGTAGGGTGATCCGAAATAAAAAAAATTTATATCCTAAAAGTCCTACTGCCATAGCAAAGCTACAATAGTATAGTGGCTCTAGGGTCGAACACAGGGATGAGTTTTCTTCACACAAATGATTTATAGTGAGGTTCAAAAATGGTGAATTGCCGTTTGGATTTCAGGGTTTTGGTAAAAAACAGGGGAGTTGGATGGTTGCAGGCTGATAATAAAATAAGGAAAAAATTGTAAAATAGAACTCCTTGAACTGTCAGGCTACTAGATGCAAGTTCTACAAGTCACTGAGAGTTCCTCGAGGTCATTTCGCTGGCTGGGGGAGGATGACCCAGGTCATCTCCGAACCGATCTTCATTTAGCTATAAAACCTAACCCAAAATAATTATCCTTTTGAAAATGGCATTCACTAGCCATTTATGTTCTCAGTCAATTCAAACGAGTCTCCTTGACTCACATTACAATGGGTAATAAATGATAACTAATGAACATCGCGAGATCTAGTAATGAGCATCAAGTGAGCACTAAAAGATTACTAAGTACTGATCATTCAACATGAATCGAAGGGATCTACACCAGTTAAAAGGAGAACACAGACGACACTGACTACCTGCATGAAAAACAGGGACCTCCCAAGAAATTTTTAGATCTGTGGCCCAATGTACTTTCTACTTCAAGGAGGAACGGTTCAGTCAGCTCATCCTCCGCAGTTGTCATCCTCGGAGGGTGTTTGCTGCCCAGAAAGTGGAAAAGAAAATGAAGGAAAATGGAGCAGAAAAGAGGAGAAGCGGGAAAGCTGAAAGCTTATCCCAAAAGTTTATTGATTGATTGATAGTTGATACAGACTGAGGCTTATATATGCTCAGAACAAGGGGAAATTATAAAAACAACCAAAATCATAAGGTATTAGAAGGGATAAAATGGGAAGAAACAAAAATTGAAACAAACAAGGAGAGCGTCAAAAGGTGAACGGCGCCAGGATGAATAGTGCTCAGATGGTGAACAAGCATAAAGGCAAAAGACATTCCTCGGGCAGCTAGTTTCTATTTTTCTTCACATTTCGCTTCTTCTTCCTTCGGGATCCGATTCGCAACGATGAGTTCAACTCGTTTTTCGTGTTTGAATTGACTCATACTCGCCTCGATTATCTTGTAAAACTACAAAATTAGCTACAAATGCGACAAGAGAATAAGTAGGACCTTAATGTGCAAATCTGAAAGATTAATGATTAGTACACAAAAGCACTCAAACCTATAATAATAGGGGTTCAAAATAGCACTTTTTGGGCACTAATCACACCCCCCCAACGTACACATTGCTAGTCCCTTAGCAATGAAAGAAAGAGAGAAAGAAAGAAAGAGCATACAAAACGATAACAAAATGATGTTTACAAAAATGGTATTTCAAAAAGGATGGGAATGAGTAATGCCTAACCCTAAGTAAGAATCATCAAAGCCTTGCCTAATAACTATCTCGAGAGAATGAATGCCATACAAAATTGAGTATCAAAGAGCTCCTTCTTTGCCGAATCAACTAGAGACTTCCACCAAAACCTGCTCGCTTGATCATTTCAATAATAAACCGCTGTCGCGCTTCCAACCGCCGACCGTCACCACCTAGCCCACTAACCAACCTAAATAGATCGGGACCCACTCTTATTCCACAACTCTTTTTGTGTTACAGAGAGGTCTGATACTGAATCGACCTCACAGAAAGTCCATGGGGATGTCGGCGAATCCCGACCAATTAGGCTTAGGGCACTAAGTCATAAGGATCTTTCGACCACTAACTCTTCAAGTTTCACCTCGGACTCAGAATGATTTGAAACTCGGCACCTACAACACTTTAAATACCCATCCACCCATTAGCGAACCTTAAGTGGTGGCTCCTGACAGTTGACTTGAGGCCTTGGGGGCTTTAAAGGCTTTTCTATATACCCTCGGGCCAGGTGCTCGAGTTTCGGGGTAAAGCGTTACGATTTTTCTTCTTTCTTTTCTTTTTCTTTTCAACTGCTTTATTTTGGAAGACACATTGGCCTTCTATTCATAGGGTCCTTAACTGTCAAAGATGGTGAAAAGCTAGGGTGGGTTATTGAAGAGGCTTAGGAAGTGAGCGGTTTTTCAGGATTATTATGAAGAGTGTGCCTTGTGTGTGGTTATTTAAAGGTGGAGAGAAAAGAGTTGAAATCAACAAGAATTTAGCTAATCATCTGCTTGATTAGGCATGGAACCAATCTAACCATCGATAGGGTGAATAGTTTGATTTTCAAATTACAAAATGCAGGCAAAACACAAAAAAAAAAGGTGCAATTTGGATTGAAAAAGTAAGGCGTATATTATAGCAGCTTCCGCAAGGAAAACCGGTAAACCAGACATACAAAATGGGCTTACTCGAAATAAAACAAAACATAAATGTAAAGCCACTTCCTTACTTAACTCTCCCCTGACGGAAATGTCTCATTGTCATGATGGGGCTCGGTTGAAAGTTAGAAGGAAGTGCCCCCTCACTGATGAGATGTGCTCATTGTTGGACAAGATATTTCGCAAGCTTTCCATCGAGACCTTATTCACTCCATTTGGGCTTCAAATAAACAAGTTAGGAGAAGAAAAAAGAGGAAAAAAGTGACAAGTTGGAGAATTTTTAAAATTACACCTTCATAATAATTTTAAAAGTGTTCTTTCTGGATACATTTGGATTCTACATTCTCTAATATTTCCAACGGTGCAACTAAAGCAGGGTTCGAATGAGAAAGTTATGGCGAAACAGATTGAATTTGAGAATTGGGACGGAGTTGCGAAATTTCGCACTGCGATTTTTTTTTCTAATATATATACATATATATATATATATATATCTTTCTTTCTCTCTTTTTCTATATTTTATCATGGATGGAGAAAAGATGTAGGACTTTGAAAAACAAGGAAGAGTATGCGGTGTAGGATGCGAGAATTTCGCAGCACACGAAAATTGGAGTTCAGAAATTTAGTAACTAAATTCAGCAGGTTGCGAAATTTTAAACTTACGGTTAAAAAAAAAAATAAACACAGAAAAAAAATTAAGAAAAATTGCAGAAAATTGAAAATTAATCTAAAAACAAATATTAACTAAAAATTAGAAAATCTAAGAAAGAAAAATTAAGGAAATCAAAATAAAATAAAATGAATAAGATAAAATGAAAACGAAAGTGGAATTTGAGCCCCTATTGATTCATAAAGCCTTTGGGTGGTGGAGCTATTGGAGCTTGCGAAAAATCTGGGGTCGGGTGCTCCGTAATGCGAGACTAGCACGAACCATCCCATTTGTGCCGTGCGGGTGTGGTAGTGCCATCTTCTTTGAGGTAGTGAAGGTTTGAGCAGATGGCCATAACTTCTTGAGGTTTTGTAGAGCGAATTAGTGTAAATGGGATGGCCCTTTGTAGGTGTTTCGAGGTGTTGCATGTGGTGCGGGTGTGGGCGGGGATGTGGGCTGAGGTGGGTTGTTTTGGGTTGAAGCATTGACATGGATCTAAATTTATGGGGATTGGGTGAAGGGTAAGCCTTTGGTGCTCTTCCCCTACTCCCTTTCCTCTGCCTCCCCCTGCTTCATTTGCTGGTAGTTCGCGAGGGCCTCTGTGGTTTCTGCGTGATTCCCTTGAGGTTGCATTTGAGCTTTGTTCTAATACACTCTTGCCAGGATTCTCCTCCTCTTGAATGATGATGATTGGTGAGCTTTGAGGCAGTTAACACGATGTCAAAATTTTCATCAATTTAAGCGCGGAACTCATCGATTCCTTGTTAAAGCTCTCCACTATGTCAATTTCTTGATTGGCCTGGACATCCACTGCCCTTTGTTCCTCTATGAAATTATCCACTAGTTTGCCTAAGTTCGGTATTGCTTGCTAAACTGAAGATGTCAACTGTGGTGGTTGTGGTGGCTGAGGAGTTGAGACTGATATGGAGAAGCGGGAGGTCGTAAGATTGAGGAACAACGTAGAGAGTGCCTCATCCATTGGTCTCTATAGTCCTCATGGGCTGTTGGGTTTGGATTTATCTCCGCAGTCGTTGAGTGCCATGGAATGTTTCTATAGTCCCTCGGTGACATGTATGCTCTGGGTTTCTCTCCTTTGAACTAATCCAACGTATTGTTCTCCCTCTTCTAATTTGGTCTAATTCAAACCTTGGACATGCAATCTATTTGTATAAATATGTACGAGAATGACAAAAAAAAAATAAAAATCCTGCGGCATTGTTTTTCTTTCCAGTGAAATGAAATAAATAAAAAACACCAGTAATATAAATAAATTCTGTACTTGTGATAGAAGATCCTGAAGTGTTCCCATAACTAAAATCCAAATGCGCTTGACACCATCAGCCCAGCCAGTACTGCATTTGATTCGATGCCCGCAAATAAGGTGATCAAAAATCAGCAAAATTTATATCCTAAAAGTCACATTGCGTAGCAAAACTCTTTGTAGTATAGTGGCTCTAGGTCGGAACATAGGGATGGGTTTTCTTTGCCTGAATGATTCTGATGAGGTTGAAAATGGTGAATTAGTTTGGATTCAAGGTTTTAGTAAAAAGCAGGGGGAGTTGGATAGTTCTGTTGGAGAAATAATAAAGTAAGGAAAAAATTGTAAAATAAAACTCCTTGAACTGTCAGGCTACTGGATGCGAGTTCTACAGGTCACTGAGAGGTCCTCGGGGTAATTTCCTCGCGTTGGGGAGGATGACCTATAGTCATCTCCCGAACCGGATCTTCATTTAGCTATAAAACCTAACCCAAAATAATTATCCTTTTGAAAATGGCATTCAGCCATTTATGTTCTCGATCGGTTCAAGCAGGTCTCCTTGACTCACATTCTGATAGGTAATAAATGATAACTAATGAACATCACGAGATCCCAGTAATAAGCATCAGTGAGCCTTTAAAAGATTGCAATCTTGGCCATTCGACATGAATCGAAGGGATACACACCGGTTAAAGGAAAACGCGAGACGGCCGGTGACTCTGCGTGAAAAACGAGGATCTCGGTAGCCTCCAGTCCTGGCATGATATACGCTTGAGGAGGAACGGGTTTTAAGCGCTCATCCTCAAGTGAGTCATCTCCGGAGGAGTGTTTGGCACACGAGGTGGAAGAAAGAAAATAAAGGAAAATGGAGGCAGAAAAAGGAGAAGCGGGGAAAGTGATTAAAGTGCAGCGGTAGGGTGAGCGGAATCAACGATATTTGTTTCTATGTTCCTCTACTTAGTAGTCGAAAACCTTCTTGAGTATAGCGGTCTGAGGTCGAACACGTGGATGGGTTTCTCATCCTGAATGATTTGCATCGCAGTGTTTGAAAATAGTGAGGCTTTTGTTTGGATTTGTGGATTTTGTTAAAAACAGTGGAGGTTGTTTGTTCACGGACTTACTGTAATGGCTTAAAGTGAAGTGTGAAATGGTAACCTTGAAGGTTTGGGTCACTAGCTTGATAACATGGGGATATTGAGGTGTCCTCGGGTTATTTCCCTCGCGTGGGAGCAAATGATATATAATTAGCCATGGGATCTTTGTTTAGCTATAAAACCTAACCCAGAAACCACTCTATTTGAGTCGACCAGTACTAAGCATTGAGAGTCCGATTCCCGGTTTGAAACCTTAGCATTTAACCTCATTCCAGTAACATAATGACATCTAAAGAATGGGTGCATCTATAAGTAAGAATGCATTGAACCACAAGCATGGCAAGTATTGACCCAGGAAAAACGATAAATGGCATTAAACCTAGTTTGGAAAACTGGGAACCATAAATGCGTGTAACATTGAAGCATGAGAACTGACTGCGGCGACTGAAACCAAGCTAGCAACCCCTCACTCTTCAAAATTTGTGAGGCTTAGCGAAGCATCCAACGAGTTGTCATCCTGAGGGGTGTTTGTGTAGAAAATGAAAGAAAGAGGAGAGAGGAGAGAGAAGAGAGCAAATAAAACCCTAAAAATGAAAGATGCGGAAACTGTATTGAAAATAAAAAGTTGCTTAGGGTTACAAAGATGTGGGGGCTTATATAGTCAACCCAAAGTGTGAAAATACAAAAATGCCTAAAATATGAAATTACATAAGGGACAAAATGGTAATATATCAACGTGGTGGATTTGGCATCAAAAATTCAAAACATAGGAAATTTGAGATTTGGCTATGCGGGAAATTTGGCTAACCATGCGAATTTAAATTATGCTAATAAATTTAAACTACTAGCCGAAATTCACAAGAGATAGCGAAATTGAAATTTCGCAGAAATGATAATTTGTTACCTACTTATTTCGCCTTTGCGAATTTTTGTGGAGATAGTGAAAATGGAAAATTTAGCTAGGCACGATAGAACCCCATTGGTAGCGAAATTTAAACTAACTGCGAAATTTCCTCATAGCGAAAATTTATTAGGTTCAACGAAAATTTACTGTATGATTGCGAAATTTTCGCAATCCAGGCGAAGAGCCACCGTAATCATAGCGAAAATCCCGGCTTTGTTCACTGCTTTCTGCTTTCTTCTTGCGTATCTCACACTTCTTATTCATCGCACGCATCTATTCTTCACTGAATCTTGACATTCGTCGCCTCGGTTCCGGTCAAATCATATCGAGATTCTCGCATTGGCCTGACCAGAGCCAGAAACTTTATTTGATTGAAGTTCTCAAAACACGCAAAACTATCAAAACAATCTCGAAAATGCATCAAAAAACAAGTGGACATGCATATGACAATTGGCTTAATTCATCTGATTAGTGCGCAAAAAGCACTCAAAACCTATCTTGAATAGGACTCAAAATAGCACTTTTTGGGCACTAATCAGAAAGCTGAAAGCTTCTCCCAAAATTTTATTGATTGATTGATAGTTGATACATATTGAGGCTTATATATGCTTAGAACAAGGGGAAATTACAAAAACAACCAAAATCATAAGGTATTGATTAGTGCCCAAAAAGTGCAATTTTGAACCCTATATTAGATAGGTTTTGAGTGCTTTTTGCACACTAATCATGTCATTTATACCAATTGAAGTGTTGAGTCTTAGCATTTCAGCTTATCTTTGTTTAGAGGTTATTTTTGGGTATTTTTTGCGGTGTTTGCGCACTCTTGGAGTTCAATTTCGAGTCAAATGATGAATCACTGAAGATTGATTCAATGCTCGATCATCGAGCCGACCCGAACCCGGTAAGAAAACCAAAACGAAGTGAAGAAAATTGGATGGAATTGACGGGAGGCAAAACGGTGAAGATCGAGAAACTCAGCATTTTTCGCTAAGCCTGAAGTTATTGAACTTCAAAATTCGCGGGTTTAACGAAAAGACCTGAATGACGAAATAGCAAATTTCGCTGAACCTTTGATTTAAGCTAGGCACCGTTTTAGCGAAAATGGCGATTCGCTACTCCTGGGAATTTCGTAAGCAGAAATTTAAGTATGCGAAATTGGCCATCCTGCTTGTTTCATGTTTCGCTAGACACAGTAATTCGCTAGTTAGCGAAATTTGAACAAGAAGTGATGCCTCGTCGTGCTTTGTAATTAATGCGAAGCCCTTTCCCCAAACTTGGTGTATTACTTAATTGTCCTATAACTTAGCCAATTTTATAGGGTTTTGGTATTTTCATACCTTGAGAGGCATATAAGCCCCTCTTGTTTTATATTTAAGTAACAATTTTGGAAGAATTTGGGGAGAGATATTTGTAAGTTTTATTTTGTAAATAAAGTCTCGTTTTTTTTTAGGTTTTGCTTTTCTCTCTTCTCTCTCTTAACCATTTTTACTTTCTTGGGCGCGAAACACCCCTCTTGAGGGATAATGACTGAGATGCTTGGCTAAGCCTCCTTTGCTTTGAAGAAGAGGGAAGGAAGCTGGCTTGGTGGTGAAGGCGCTATATGCATGTTGTCCTCTTGTATTAAAAACTACGAATCTTGTATTTATGGCCCTCGTCTTCTCAGTGGGTTGAATGGCTTTAAATGTTTGTGATATACTCCATGCTTTAGGATCTGATTGCATACTTATTGCTAGATGTCTTGTGGTTCTTTAGATGGTCTTCTGAGCCTACGAGATGATATTTAATGCTGGGGTTTCAAACGGTAAAGGGCGCTAGATGCATCTTTTGTGTTGACTCCCAGATAGGAGTTGATTTCAAGGGTGAGGTTTGCTAGTTAAACATAGATCAGGTTATGCCATGGACTATAGGTTGCATGTCATAACGAGGATAAGGCTTAGGGACACTTGTTTGCAACGCGAGTTAGTGACACAAATCTTGAAGTTAACTTTTTCACCTTTTCTTTCGGTTTTACAATTCTCGGTTTCAAACCATTTCCCTTTATTTTGAAACACAATTCCAAAAGTCGAATAAGCCTTACCTTCATGCAGCGATCTGACCATTTTTAGGATGAAAACCCCATCCGCAGGTGTTCGACCACCCAGACCAACATCTTTGCCGGTAGCTTGACTACGGCGATGAAGTAGAACAGGTGTATATAAATTTTGTTGATTTTAGCTCGGCCCTAACGTGGCCGCGAATCAAATGGCGCGGATTCTTGGGGATGGTGTAAACTAGTAATGGTAAGTTGGAAGTGTACTTGTGATCAACATCCGCAGTGGAGTGTACCACTGCCTTTTTGTCACTCGGTTGCGGGACACCGCGGTTTCATATCCTTTGCGATGGCTTGCTGACTTTTGCTTTTAGTCAGTTTTAATTTTTGTTAATTAATTTTAACCTTTTTGCAAGCTTTGTTGTTGCTCTTTGTTGTCTCTAAATTTTGTAACAGGTGTTTATGCAACAGTGGGATAGAGACACATCGAGTGGGTGCATAGGATAAATACCTGAAGCTCAAACTAGGCCCAGTGAAGTCGATTAATGCGTGCGTACCATGGATCCATTGCACGAGGAGCAATGAAGTCTGACCGGAACCCCATGAGATCAATGCTTATAGAACCATGAGGATCACATCCACCCTCTAGGTTAGTGCTTATCTGTTATCATTCCTCCTATGTTGAAGATGTAGCGAGTGAGGCCCGTACTTAGCCCTACTCCCAGCGCTTATCATGGTATGGAAAATGAAAATCCATACACTCATATTAGGGATTTTGAGGAGTTTTCTATGAGGAAGGTATGATGGACATGGTTCTTGAAGCTAAAAGCATTTCCATTGACTCTAAGGGCAGAGGCGAATATGGCTCGACTCATTGAGGCTGATGAATTAGAAATTGGGCTGAGTACATATTTGAATTCTGAAGAAGTTAACCCCGGTGCTCGCCAAGACAGCCAGATTTGAAAAGACAAATTTATGCGTTTGCGACTGAGATGGTGAGGGTTTTATGTCGGTGTTAGGAGAGATTTATGGAAACCATAAGTGCATGCCCACATCATGGGTTTTGACGCGGATGTTGGTGAGACCATACATGGTGGTATGTCTCTGCCATAGGCGGCTTTGGAAACCATGTGTGGGGAGACTTTCTAGTAAGCATCACAGGACGAAGCCATGGATTTTTAAATTCTACGTGGCTGAATTTCTAAGGGTGGGATAGACCTAACCACAGAGAATGGACGGATGCAAGGACCACCCGATCAACGAAAGGGTGGGATATGCACTTCGGAAGAAATAGAGAGATGAGAGCTAGGATTTGTGCAGCGAGAAAGTGGAGGAGCGAAGACGAAACGGCTCGAGGTGCATCTTTGGTGGCGAAAATCACCTTACGGTCAATCCTTGCCAATTTTCCAATCCCGGCTGCATCCGGTGAGACCATGTCCACATGGCCCTGCGGTGAAGGATTTGATGTCGGAATGCGAAACAAGCGTAAGGGCCAAATACGAAACCACTGACAATCTAATGTTCCATATGCTTAATACTTACAATTCAGTGGAGGAATCACCACAACCTTGCATGGAGACCAACCCCACAGCATATTGCCCAGGGGCGAACCTGCGGTTGGTTCCCGATTCCATTTCCCGCAGCCACCACCATCCTCTTCTCAGGTAGAACAAGTTATATTGAATTTGGTAAAGGTGGTGGGCGACTTTTGTTGAGGAACGGAATCAATATTACAGCGTTTGAAAGTTAATCTTGTAGAAAGTACATTGAATAAGAATAGATGGGCAGGAGCAATCTCGGCCGAGAGGAAATTGATAACTAAGTGATACATCACGAGATCGACAAGTTGCTTGGAGATGCGAGAGAAAGGGAGAGTTTCCATCACAAACGTGCCAAACCAGAAAGATCCATGAGATAGGATCATCCGACAATTCGGGGAATGGATGAGGTGAAGCGATAATCCTGCGAGGAGTGGAAAGAGGTTGATCAGCCTATGCGAAACCTGTTGAACAATCGAGCGGGGAGAAAAATTGCGACCTGACATATTCTCCCCAAGGAGGATTCAATGAAATACCACATATCACCTCCCGTTTCCTGACTTGCTTAAGAGGTAAGAAGAGGCATCTCAGCAGCGAGGCATTTTAGAGGTCTTAAGGCAGTGAGGTTAACATACCTTTATTGGACATGGCCAACAAAGTGCACAGCATGCGAAATTTTGAAAGATCTTTACATGTCGAAAGGATTAGGCATTGCGAGAAAAAGGCATTTCTTCTTGAACGAGTCGGTGCCATAATCAAGAAAGCGAAATACCTGTCAAATACGAGGATCAGGATCTCCCACGATTTCAATCAATATTGGTTGAGATTAAAACTGAGCAGATCAGCGCAAGCAGTTTGGGCAGATGTGAACATATGCGTATTGGTATATGGCGGAGTTGAGTGCAGGTGAACTTAAACCTACGACATCACACTCTCATTTGGAGTAGATCGGTGAAAATCTCTGGGGATAGTTGAGAGTGTTTTTAGTGAAAATAGACAAATTCTCTTACCAGGTAGATTTTGTGGTACTTGACAACGAGCGGTGTAAGTGAACCCATTCGTATGCGATCATCTTAGGAAGACCATTGCAGCCCTTTTATGATGCGATCATCGATTCTTGAGATAGATCATGCGACTAACCTTGAGTAACATGACCTTAGTTTGAACATCTTCCATTTGAGCAACCAATGAAATTTGTTAAGCGAAAATCAAATTTACGATGAAGTTGTTTCAATTGATCGGTGCGGAAGGCCCTGATGTCAGGGGGAAATCTGGTGTGTCGGCCGTGAAGATGAAGAAAAATTGGTCTTGCCATGACACATTTGCGAGTAGCGCCGATTCTGAAGCCATCGAGGAACGAGTTCGACAATTGGCCGCTGACATCTTGGAGCGGCCAGTTCTTGCCAGTTGAGGAGATCATTCTCCTTAACCCCGCGAATAAATTTTAGAATGAGCTGGTTGGTGTTTCCATCAAGCCCAATTGCGATTCACCCGTATTTACTTTTGTTTAAGTTAGTAAATTTTAGTTAGGATTCCCGATTATTTTAACAAACTTTTTAATTTAAATTTTTTAATATTTTAGTACTTTAATTATTTAGTATAGTATTGTTTGTTAATTTTATTTATAGTTCACATATTAAATTTTATAATAATAATTTTTATAGTAGTAATATTTAATTTAAATTTTGGATTTCGAGAAGGTAACGGCCCGAATTCACGAGTAGCGAAATTGGCGGGTTGCCCTTACATTCTAGTTAAATGCCTATATAAACGGGGAGGGTTTGCAATGCTGCTCATATTCTCCCCCTCGGTAAGCCTGAAGCCCAGGCCTCTGCTTGTGCGCCCAGTTCCAGTCTTGAGCTTGGTGTAGCAAGCGCTGCTGGAGTTGCGGCGCTGACTGAGTCCACATCCTTTGTGCCGCGACTTCCACTGAGCTTTTCGACTTCCATAGGCGCCAGTGACGAGTCGCGTGCCTGCCTGTGCGTTGTGCTCAGAGCCCTTGCACCCGGGCTTAGTCTCGCTGAGTACGGCGGGATTCCCAGTGTTGCCGACCTCGATCGCCATACGAGCCTGGCGCACCAGCCACGTAGAAGTCTTGGTGAGCACTGGTTCATTGCTATTTTCGAGTGCCTCGGTCGTTTTGTTAGCCACGGTTGGTCTGCTGATGATAATTTGCGACGATGAGTCGAGCCTGGGTATTTTATTCCGATGCCGGTATGGTTCGTACTCGGGGTGGAGTCCGCGTTCGACGCGGTGGTCGATACACGGCGAGGCTTGACTCAGGTCCATTGATACCATCACACATTCCCGAAGTAGTGCACGAGCCTCGGGGATCGACGCTATCGAACGGATGGGACCGTGCCCGTCACTGTCCCTCAGAGAGGTTCGTGACCAGGCCTCGACGGACACACGCCGAGGCAGGCGAGTCTTCATCCTCGTTGTGCTTGGTAGGTCACAGTCGCATCGGTGCGGAGGCGACATCATCACCTCGTTGTCTTTGCCTCGAGGATTAGGCATTTATATTCACTTGGGACCGAATCACAGAGCGTAATATAGAGCAGAGATTTTCATCGAAGTCATTCTACGACGTCCTTGGCGATCCTGCAATCTGAGAGTCCGTGAGATTGATTGAGGAGTATTACTTTACCTTTCATGACTCGGCGGCATTGCATCCACGAGTGGTGTTGCCGGTTTTACGCTCGATGACCTCTGAGATCGCCTTGTCGCGAGAGTAACCCAGGTTCGATTATCGGCGATCGCGCGAGTACTTAGGCGGTAGATATTTGGCGACTCTTGGCACTGCGTATCTGCGACGTGCGAGAGGATTCTGAGATTGGGCCCGCGCCTCGTAGCGAGATGGTGCGGCGCAACGGCGAGCACCGCTGGCGGTCGGTATTTTATGGGAGCGCTCCACGCCGGATCTTTGCTCATAGACCACCTTTTTCGCGCAGGCTTATTCCTGCGCGGCATTATGTGCGGAGGGAGGGGGCTATTTTGGGCTAACTGGATCTCGAGATTTTTGGTTCGATCCCTACGAAATTTGTGATGGCATCCCTTTTGTATTTGAGGAGAAGGTCCATCGGAGGACTGGTACGAGCGAAGCATTCCTTGCGTGGAATTGCTCTCCCGGGTTCTACCGAGCATATGGGCTTTCGGAGCCCGGGGATTGAGGAGGATTAGATGCCCTGCAGTGCGTGATCGATTGGAGGCGGGTGATGGTATGCTGTATCTTTCCACCCTCACGACCACGGGACCCGGGAGGAGATCACGAGGTCGGATTTGAGACCACCACGAGATGATATACGCCTGACAGGAATCTGATGAAATCAGATTACGAGATGTCGCCTTCATCTCACCATACAGTACATCGCCAATTTGCGGTGATACTCTGGCCCATCCTATTGACGTAGCCATTACGTGGGAATCTGGTCATGCCCAGGCTCGAGAATGGCGGTGATATGGATGCTATCTGCTCATTAGCATCTACGCGAGGCGGCAGGGATGCGAGGTTGGCCAGTGCCGATACATCTTTGACAGTTATGACCCGCTTGGGCACTTCCTGCGTGTCACGATCGGAAGAGAGGAGCCAGCTACAGGCCAGCGATATTTGGATGTTAAGCGGCGGCGGCTTGAGACCCACCACCACCCTGGCGGTGAGGTGGTTAGGTTTCTTTATGATTTTTGTATAGTTACGGCTTTATCAAGCGCACTAATTTTGATTAGGATTTATGTATTAGCCATAGTAGGCGGTGATATTTTTGTGTTTAGCTTTGGTATACATGTACTAGCCATTTTGGCTATATCAAAAGCTATTCGATTTATATATAAACACTTTTGCATATACTTTTTGTACCTCCATCTTAAGTAATCGTTTTTGTTTTCAATTGGACAATTGAATTGCTTTATGCTGGGAAATTAAATCACTGTTTGTCACCTTTATGTTAGAATAAATTCCATGCTTGATTTAGTTTTTGGTCAGTTAGGAATTCCTTCATGCTTTCGACTTGAATTTCTCCCTTAATTTGAATTCACACCTTTGCACTCGGATTATTTCAATAAGGCGTAGTTGTTGCCTCCTTTCGCTGCATAAGTAGGCCTTAGGCGTGTTGGCAACCTAGGATAGGTTTGTGTTACCCATACTTGAAGACGATGTTGTCTTTAAGGAAAAAGAAAAAGAAAAAACAAGAAAAGAAAAAGAAAGAAGAGAAAATAAAGTCGGTAGTTTTGTCTTGAAACCCAGAACACGGTCAGGGTGTATGGTAACCTTTAGGCTTAGATGCCTAAGCCTTAATTGGTTGGGAGCCATCGATTTAGTGTTCCGTTACATGGGTGGATAGGTAGAATCTAACGATTTGTAGGTGCTTGATTTTCGAAGTCATTAGTCCCGGGAGTGAAGCACGTGAGTTTGTGATTCAATTGATCCTTTTGGCTTGATGCCACTAAGCCTTGGTGGTTGGGAGTCATCGGTGGACCAGTTACGGACTTTGGTGAAGTCGGCACCCAAGCATTGCATCCTCTGATATGGTGAATAAAAGAAAGAAAGATGTAACTATCCTTATCTAGGTTATTCAATGACTTAAGGCCATGTCCGGTGCTAGGTTGGGAGGAGACAATTTTACAATTTATTGGCGTAATGCGGTTGCCTATAATAAACCATTAGACTTAGGTGGAAATTCAAGTTGAGAATCATGGAACCAATATTGACAAAAATTATTCTTGTATGGTTTGGCTCTTTCATTTAGGTTTTCAAACTTGGTGTGTTTTTCGATTTAAAACGATGTTTATATGTATACATATACCTTTTGAATCATAACCTTTTTAAATCACCACATGCATCTCCTTTTAGTTTTGCATTGCTAAGGGACTAGCAACGTTTAGGTTGGGAAGTGTGATTAGTGCCAGAAGTGCGATTTGAACCACATATTAGATAGGTTTGAGTGCTTTTTGCACACTAATGTCATTCTGAATGATGTTGAAGTCTTCTTAGTATCACTCTATCTTTGTTTAGAGGTTATTTTTGTTTGTTTTTGCGGGTGTTTGCGCACTCTTGGAGTTCAATTTAGTCGAATGATGAATCATGAGATTTGATTCAATCTTGTGATCATCGGCTCCGGCTCGAGAACCCGATGAGAAAACGGCGAAGTGAAAATTGGGATGCGATGGAAGGCGGGAGTAAAGCAGTGGAAGATCGAGGCTTCGGCAATTTTAGCTAAACCTGCGAAAATTTGTTGAAGACTTTTGCGAAAATTTCACGGGTTTAGCGAAAATTTGCAAGTTCGTGAAAATAGCAAATTCGCTAGACCGCGGTTTCGCTGAGCACCATTTTATGAAAATAACTGATTCGCTACTCACAGAATTTCGCTAGCTTAGCGAAATTTAAGCTAATAAGCGAAATTGACGCATCTGTGAAATTTCATGTTTTCGTAGACACAGTAATTTATTGGTGCGATTTTGCGACTAAGCGAAAATTGATCACCTCGTCATGCTTTGTAATTAATGCTGGCAGCCTCAGGCGGTGTGTGCTTAATTGTCACATAACTTAGCGATTTTATAGGGTTTTTGGTATTTTCCTTACATGAGAGGCTATATAAGCCCCTATTGTTTTGTAACCTAAGTAACAATTTTGGAAGAATTTGGGGAAAATATATTTTGTAAGTTTTTATTTTGTAAATAAAGTCTCGTTTTTTTGGGTTTGCTTTTCTCTCTTCTCTCTCTTAACATTACTCTTGGTACACTTGAAACACCCCTGCGGGATAATGACTCAAAAAGATGCTTGGCTAAGCCTCCTTTCTTTGAAGAGGAAGGAAGCTAAGCAGTGAGGTGGGGCATATGCATGTTGTCCTCTTGTATTAAAAGCTACAGTGCGTATTTATGGCCCTAAATCTTCTCAAATTAGGGTTGAATGGCTTTAAATGTTATTGATTTGTGTCTCTCCATGCTTTGAGATACGTGCATACTTATTCTTAGATGCGTAGTTCTTTAGATGGTCTTTACGAGCCTCACGAGATGATATTTAATGCTAGGGTTTCCAAAGCAGTAAGGGCCGTAGATGCATCTTTACGTGTTATTTCAGAATAGGAGTTGATTTAAGGGTGAGGTTTCTTTAGTTAAACATAGATCAGGTTATGCCATGGGTATAGGTTGCATGTCATAGAGGATAAAGCTCAGAAGTTACTTGTTTGCCACAACTTGCCAAGTTAGTGACTTTAAATCTTCAAAGTTAACTTTTTCACCTTTGCTTTCGGTTTTACAATTCTCGGTTTTCCAAACCATTCCCCTTTGTTTTTGAAACCTGATTCCAAAGTCCAAATAGAAAGCCTTACCTTCATGCCTTGATCTGTGAGCCATTTTTAGGATGAAAACCCATCCTGTTCGAATACTAGACCCTTATCTTTGCGTTAGCTTGACTACGGCGATGGTAGGAACAGGTGTATATAAATTTTGTTGATTTTAGCTCGGCCCTACGTACTGAATCGGGTATTAGAAGGGATAAATGGGAAGAAACAAAAGTGAAACAAACGGGGAGGCGTGAAAAGTAGAACGGGCGACGGGGATGAGCGGTGCGCATGATGGTGAAACGATGGCGTGCTTGAAAGCATTCATGCATTGCTCCGTTTTTCTTCACATTTTTCTTTAACCTTATGGGATACGATGCACCTTGATGAGTTCAACTGGGTTCTTCGTGTTTGAATTGACTCGATAATTTTAGCTGTTATCTTATAGCTACAAAAATTAGCCACAAAATGCGTCGATAGAATAGCGGGGACCTGTGTCATGAAATCGGGTTAATTAGGAATGATTAGTACCTGGCCTTTCAAAACCTATAATAAATAGGGTTGAAATAGCACTTTTTGGGCACTAATGAAGGTTCTTGAAAGATTCAACATGCATGAGTTGAAGCGGTTTATTCTCCATACCGAGCCACTTAAAGCTTATCCTCAGAAGCATTGTCCCTCTGGTGAAGATATGAAGAGATGACGAGTTCATACATATTTACTATTGGTAGTTTGATGTATGCTATGGTATGTACTAGGCTAGACATTGCACATGTAGTTAGAGTTGTCAGCCGATTTCTTACTAATCCTAGGAAGGAGCATTAGGAAGTGATTAGTGCCCAAAAAGTGCTATTTTGAACCCTATTTTTAATAGGTTTATTTTGTGTACTAACAATTTATAATAAACCGATTGACATGTTAAATCCCTAATTGTACTACGATTTATATTTTGTGGCTAATTTTGTAGTTTTGCAAGGTTTTAATGGTTGTCAGTAATTCCAAGCATGAAGAATTTACGGTCGAACTGACGTGCAGTCAAAAAATCGAGAAGAAAGAATCTTGAAAAGGAAAGAATGCAAAATGGCATGGAGCGATTTTGAAAGCGACGGTACTTGATGGAGCATTAATGCATAGTCTTGAATTTCTTCTGTGAGGAATTTTTTAAGCTATCATAGCGAAAGTGCGTGCATAACAAATTTCAATTTTTCGTTATGATTAATTTTAAGCTATGATAGCGAGAATTGCGTATAGCGAAATTTTACGCTTTTGTTTGTGATCGAAAACGACTCAGTTTTGGTTTTCTCATTTCTACCCTCTTGTAATTTATTCTAGTTTGGTTATTTTGGTATTTCACATGTTTGTAAGGCTATATAAGCCATTGTAAACTCTTTGTTGACCTAAGTTTTTGATTTTGGAAGGAAATATCTGATTTTGTTTTGGCCCTGTGTTTTCTCTCTTCTCCTCTTTTCTCTCACTTTCTTGGTTTGCAGAGCACCCTCCAGGGATGACGACTTGGAGGATGGCCAGCCTAAAACCATTTCCTCGGAAGTGGAAGGTTCTTGATCACGAGGATCACGAAGGGCTGCTTTGGTGGTTCCCACATTTTTCAGTAGGTTTTGACATTTGGTTCCCAATTTCCAACTCAGGGTTTAAATCTTTTTGATGTACCTTTCTTTGTGATACTTGGCAAAGCTTTTAGGGTTCGATTGTGTTAGCTTTAGATACGCGTGTCCATAGTTACCATTTATGAGCCACTAAGTGGAGATTAAGGGGTTATATTTTCACTTTTGATGCATCCTCTTTGATCAATGCTTGGTAATCTTTTTAGGGTTCGTGGATGCTTATTATTAGATCCAGATTCCATTAGTTGCCCTTTACAGTCATTGTAGGATGGATCGAGGTGATAGATTTTCCTTGTAGGAACCATAAATGCTTTCTACTCCAAGGACAATTATTGGGGTTTAGTTTTAAGTTAATGAAGATCCGGTTAGGAAATGACTATATGTCCTCATTCTCCTAGCAGCGAGAAATGAACCGGGGACCTCTCGGTTAGCTAGGACCTTAAACTCGGTGATGCTTGAGAGTTCTTTTATATTTTATTTCGCCTTATTTTCAATTTGCAAACCACCCAGCCCATTTTTATCACCACCTTATAATCGAATCAAATTCACCATTTTGACTTCACTTAAATCATTTTGTATGAAGAAAACCCATCCATGTGTTCAACCTGAACCACTATCTCTTTGCGAGTAGGAGGAAATTTAGGATACAAATATTGATTCGGATCACTATTGTGGCCTGAATCGAATCGGCGCAGATTTGCCGGGGATGGTGCCCTAAGTGCATTTGTGGTGTGGAACACTTGTGATCTCCATCACATGTGTGGTGAATTTCTTTTATATTTCAACATCATTTTTTATTTTTATTTTCATTTCATATAAAAAAAAAAAAAAAAAGTTCTTTGCGAGATTGTTTTTGTGTTGTCCTTGTGTTGCTGTTTTTCTTTGAGTTGCATGTTCAGTGAAACTGAACTAGAATCAAATGGAACACTTGGAGGGAGAGCAGTACAGTCGATACCCTATGGAGGAAACTCCTAGAGGATACACATGTCAATGAGGACTATAGAAACCTTCCGTGGCGAGAATGCGGCCAACCACAGGAGAGAAATCGAGCCCACTTAGATCCATGAGAGGCCCATAGAGACCAATGGATGAGTGCGCCCCTCACATGATGCCTCCACGTATGCCTCAACTCCTCTCGGCCACCCTGACCACCACAGGAAATTCAATTTCTCAGGTTAATTAGGCCATTCTAGACCTTACCAAGCTAGTGGGTAACTTTGTGGAAGCCACGGAGGGACAATCGATGCTCGATTAAGTCGAGAAAATTAACAACATGGAGAGAACAATGCAAAGAGGGTGATGGACTTCAAAGTGAAATGGAGCATAAATTGGACAACCTGCCGTACTCCATTTCAAAGCTTGCCAATCGACATTCATCGAGAGGAAGATAATCCAAAGGAAGTGTGCACGGTGACCTGATGGCGAAGAGGAAGCCGGTGTCGCCGACAGCACGGGAGCTTATAGAGGATTTAGTGAATTATCGGGGATTATGCAGATCCTCGGTGTAGTAATGATGTTGTTTGTCCATGGAGGCGAAGGAGAAATCCTTGATGGCGGGGAGGGGCGGGTGGAAAGGAAGAGGAGGGCGAAGAAACATCCTTAACACAAACCCCATAAATTTGGATCCGAGTACGTTGCCCGACCAAAAATAGCCCACTTTGCGGTGTACATACTACCTGACACACGAAGCAGAAACTCGAAAACGCAACATTTTTGCTCTGACTAAGTCCGACCCATCAGCACTTTTGCCATGTGCAAAACTTCAAGAGATTAGTGGCCGTTGTACAGAATTTTGCCATTACATCAAAAACAATGTGTTTGCTCACATGCGCATGACACGGTGGTTGGTTCGGTCTTTGGATTGGTTCAGGCACGAACCTCGGCATTCCCGAGCTACGCGGTTCAGCCCGACCTCGAGGCCTGAGTGATGGTTTGGGGGAAACCGCGGATCTCCCCACTTTTTGTTTTAATTTTCTTGTCTTATTTTATTTTATAAATTATTTTATTTGGTTCTATAATTTTTCTTTTAGATCACTAATTTTTAAGTTAATCTTTGTTCGAGCATGTTTTTCACTTTTACGCAATTTTTCTTAATTTTTTCTTGTGTTAATTTTTGCGGTTGGGTGAAATTTTAGATAGAATGAAGATCGGCAAAGCGGGATAAGGCGGCAATTTTCTCTATGGCATGAATTTTCGCAATGATGTGGCTTTCACGTGCATAGCGAAATTTCGCAGTCTAGCGAAATGAATTTAAACATCTGCTTGAAATTTCGCTATAATAGCGAATCTGTCACGACCAGACAAAATAGTGCACGATAGTAATTAAAAAAAATATTGTTTTGTTTTTATTTATTTTTATTTTATTATTTTATTATTTTATTTAAAAAAATTTAATTTTCTTCTATATATATATATATATATATATATATATATATATATATATATATATATATATATATATATAAATTCGTCTCTCGAACAAAAGAAAAATTTTTTTTTATACTCAAAAAGATTTTTATTTTTTATTATTTTATTATTATTAATTATTTTTATTTTATTTTCAAAAAAAAAAGCTATTACACATAGCGAAAATTTCGCACACATAGCGAAATTTTAGCTATGATCGTTTCGCTATCATAGAGAATTTCGCTCTGTTAGCGAGGTACCGCTATCGATAGCGAATTTCCTTCTGACCCAGTACCTCATGATTTTGTTTAAGCCCATAACTTTTATTAGAACTCAGTTTTAGACCTTTTTAGTGCATTGGAAAGCTTAGAGAATTCTTAGAATCCAAAAATATCCAAGAAAGAGCACTTTTGAAATTTTATGAAGGTGAAATTTTCAAAATGCTTCAATGATCACTTTTTCCCCTCTCTTTTTCTTCTTCTAGCTTGTTCGTTTGAAGCCCTGACGGAGTGAACAAGTGTCGATGTAAAGCTTCGCGAAGTCTCCTATCCAACAAAAGATCACATCTCATCAGGAGGTAGTGCCTTCCTAAATTTCAATCAGAGCCCATTGCGGACAATGAGACATTTGGTTGGGAGGGAGAGTTAGTGAAGGAAGTGGCTTTTGCACTTATATTTTTGTTATTAGTTTGAGCAAGCCCATTTTGTGATGTTCAGTGGCTTGCTGGTTTTCTTTTTTTTTGTGAAGTTGTTATACTATATAGCTTATTTTGTTCAAAAACTGCACCATTTTTTTTTGTGTTTTGCCTAACCTGTGGTTTGAAAAATTGGCTTTGTCGATTATTAATGTTAGATTGGTTGTGCTTAGTGGTGGGCGATTAGTTGAATTCTTGTTGCTTCGACCTTTTTCTCTTCCTTATTTAGCTAACCACCTTTGTGCACATCGATTTCTTCAATAACTGGCTTGCTAATAGCCTCCTAAATGATACATGCCTGCTAGTTTGTTGGCCAACCTTTAATAGGGTTGGGACCCATGAATAGAAGGCCAATGTGTCTTCCGAAAGAAAAAGAAAGAAAAATTACCCAGCGCTTTGTGAAGAGCAGAAACGCGGTCCGACGGTATATGGCGAAAGCCTTTAAAGCTGGTGCCACTAAGCCAAGCGGTTGGGAGCCGAACTCGATGCTCGCTACATGGGTGGATAGATTGGAGTTGAACCTTAGGTTGTAGGTTAAGGTCTGATCGTTGATGCAGGGTGAAACACGAAGAGTTGAGTGGTCGAAAGATCCTCATGACTTGGTGCCCTAAGCCTTAATTGGTTGGGAGTCATCGGTAGATCCCCGTTACATGGACTTTGGTGAGGTCGATTCCTTAGCATTGCACCCTACAACACAAAAAGAGTGGTGGAATAAGAGTGGGTCATGATCTATTTAGGTTGGTTAGCGTGCTAGGTTGTGGAAATAGCTTGGTTGGGGGGAGAGTGCGGTTTAACGGAGTTTATTGTTGAAGCGATCAAAAGCAAACACTTAGATTTTGGTGGAAGTTTAAATTCGATTCATGAGAGAAACTCTTTTGATACTCGATTTTGTATGGCCACATTACTCGGAAGGTTAGTTATTGGGCAAGGCTTTGATGATTCTTACTTAGGGTTAGGCATTACTCACTCACAACCTTTTTGAAAAATAATTTTTGTGACCATCATTTTTGTTATCGTTTTGTATGCTCTCTGTTTCTTTCTTTCTTTCATTGCTAAGGGACTAGCAATGTGTAGGTTAAGAGTGTGATTAGTGCCCGAAAAGTCTTATTTGAACACCATTTTTATTAGGTTTTTGAGCGCTTTGTGTACTAGTGTTATAATAAACCCAATTGACATGTTCGGGTCCCTATTGCCTCACGATCATATTTTGTAGCTAATTTTGTAGTTTTACAAGAAGCTTTTAATGCCAAGTTTGTCGAGTAATTCCAAGCATGAAGAATTCTGGTCGAACTCAGCATTACAGATCAAAAATCAGAAGAAAAGAATACCAGAAAAAGGAAAATAAAGCAAAAATAGCATAGATCAGTTGAAGAGTAGCAAGGAGCAATGGAACAGTAATGCACAGTGCAAAAATTTCGCTACGCAAGAATTTTCTCTATCATAGCGAAAATTACTGTGCATAACGAAAATTTCAATTTTCGTTATGATGAATTTTCGCTATGATAAGCGAAAAGTGCGTATAAGCGAATTTACTACGCTTTATTTTTAATGATCAAGCGACTCCGTTTTTGGTTTTCTCATTTCTACGCTCCACTTTGTAATTATTCTAGTTTGGTTATTTTGGTATTTCACATGTTGTAAGAAATTTTATATAAGCCATTGTAAAACCTTTATTGACCTAAGTTTTGATTTTGGAAGAAATATCACGGGCTGTTTTGGCTCATTTTCTCTCTTCTCTCTCCTCTTTCTCTCACTTTCTTGGTTTCCAAACACCCTCCAAGGATGACAACTTGGAGGATGAGCGGCTAAAACCATTTCCTTCTTGAAGTGGAAGGTTCTTTGGGTACGAGGATCGAGGCTGGCGGTGGTTCCCTGTTTTCCTTATGACGGGTTTGACATTTGGTTCCCAAATTTCCAACTCTAGGTTTAAAGCTTTGATGTACTTTCTTTGGCCAATACTTGGCAAGCTTTTGGGTTCAATGTATTCTTAGCTTTAGATATAGCGATATCCACTGGTTTTTTCCATTTACAGTGGCAAAGGGTAGGTTAAGGGTTATATTTTCACTTTTAGTGTCTCTTTGATCAATACTTGGTAATCTTTTTACGGTTCACGATTGGACCTTGTGTTAGAATCCACTTTGAGATTCATTAGTTGCCTTTGCAGTCATTTGTAGGATGGATCAAGGTGATATATTTTCCTTTGTAGGAACCATAAATGCTTTCTATCGAGGAAAATTATTAAGGGTTTAGTTTTTTAAAAGTTAAATGAAGAATCCAGTTCGGAAATGACTATATGTCATTCTCACAGCGAAATGGGCTTTCAGGACCTCTCGGTTAGCCTAGGACCTTAAACTCAGTGACCCAATGCTTCAAGGAGTTCTTTTTATATTTTATTTCGCCTTATTTTTAGTTTGCAAACCACCAACCCCCCTGTTTTTATCACCACCTTAAAATCCAAATCAAATTCACCATTTTTGACTTTACTTAAATAATTTGTACGAAGAAAACCCGTCCACATTGACCCTAGACCGCTATCACTATGATAGCTTGACTACGGCGATAGGAGAAAGGTAGGATACAAATGTTGATTCGGATCGTTGATTCCTGATCACCCTATTGTGGCACGAATCGTGAAGCAAGAGCTGGATACCGAGATATTTTATAGGTACTTCCAGCAGATGCCCCAATCCCGGGTGTCTCAAGTTGACCACCGTCAACTCAAGGAACCTGTGTGTCTCATATCATGAGACCTATACATTAGTAAAAATGGCCACATCGGGCCCATACATCTATACTCACCAAAATATTATCAACTATATTACAATAGTTTCAAGAGTCAATTACACTCTTAGACAACCTTATATCAAAATTAAGAATTTTAATACATGTTTTACAAAATATATAATTGATTAGTGCCTAAAAGTCTTTTGAACTATTTTGTTATTATAGGTTTTAGTGCTTTTGTGTACTAATCATTCTAATTAACCCGATTTACATTAAGGTCCCTACTATTCTGCGATTGCATTTTGGCAAATTTTGCGGTTTTGCGAGCTAATCATGCCAACATTGTTGAGTCGATCCAAACATGAAGAATTCGAGTCAAACTCAACATCATAGATCAGAGACCAAGAGGAAAGAAGAGCATAAAATGGAAGAAAAATGAAGCAGGAGCAATGGAACAGTAGCCAGGGAGGAACAGTGTTGAACAGTGCAAATTCGCTATGCTGGAATTTTCGCTATGATAGCGAAAATCACTGTTCATAGCGAAAATTTTTTCTGTTTTGTGTTCAAGCGACTCGTTTTGGTTTTTCTCCTTTCTACCCTTGTAATAGCATGTTTTGGTTTGTTTTTGTGTTCCCTTGCTCTGCACACCTTTATATAAACTAGAGTCAAGGTTTGTGTAACGATCAACATCCTGATAAATTTTTGGGGAAGCTTTCGACTCAGTTTTCTGTTGCTTCATTTTCTTTCCTTTTCTTTTCCAATTTCTCGGCTGCAAGCACTCCTGCGAGGATGACAACTCAGAGGATGTTCAGATAGACCTCTTCACTCCTTGAAGAAGACCGCTAGCTAGGATTTAAAATGGCCAGCGGTTCCATTTTTAACGCATTGTTATGGTTGTTTATGTTCACCTTCTCACTTAGATTAAAATCTCATAGCATGCTCTCTTTAATGTGTGCTTGGCAAGCTTTTTGGGTTCAATGGATACTTTCACTAGATCCGTGAGGGCTCGATTAATTATCTCTGCTAGTTATCGTGAGTAGGGTTTTGAGATGTGTTTTCCTTTGTTTAGAACATTTATGCCCATTTAAATGCTATGTTTCAAAAGGAAAATCATAGGGTTTAGTTTTAAAGCTAGATGAAGATCCCGGTTCGAAATGACTATATGTCATCTTCCCAGCCTTGAAAAAATACCACCGAGGACATTTAGTTGCGCCCAAACCTAAACCCGGTGATACTTCAGGGTTCTATTTTACATTTTTTTTCTTATTTTAGTTTCAGTCAGTGAACAACCAATCTCCCCTGTTTTTACCCCGAACCTTAAAATCAATTTAATTCACCATTTTGACTTCACTCAAATCATTTGTACAAAAACCCGTCCTTGTGTTAGACCCTAGACCACTATCTTGCGGTAGCTTGACTACGTGATGGGAGAACAGGATATAAATTATGTTGATTCGGGATCACCCTAACGTAGCGCAGAATCAAATGGCGTAGTTATAGGATGGTGCCTAAGTGCGAATGATGACTTGTTGGTCTTGTGATCCTTATCACCAAGTTTTAGTGAATTCTTTTTATATTTCATTGTCATTTTTATTTTATTTTATTTTCATTTCATAAAAAAAAAAAAAAAAAAAGTTGTTGAGGACTTTTTAGGTTGCCACCTTTTCTTCTTGAGAATCCATTTTGGTGGATCAAAAATTACGAAGGCAAGTATCTGGGTTAAATGGAAAAAAATTGGTTGTGATCAAATGGAAGAGGAGAACAATATAGTAGAGATATTTAGTGGAAAGAAACCTAAGATCATACATGTGAATGAGGGATTACAGGAACCTTCCATGGCGTGTAACAACTTTTTAATAGAGAGAAATCCAAACCCACCTAGATCCATGGTGACTATAGAGACATGGATGAGTGCACTTCCTACATGGTGCCTCCACAGTATACCTGACTCCTCGACCACCACGATTAATTTCTCGGTTGAAGCCAGGCCATTACGGACCTTACCAGTAGTGGGTGATCTTTGTGGTAGAACAAAATTTAATACTTAATTGAGCAAAAAAATCCATGTTGTGGAAGACCCCACAGACAACGAAATTAGATGGGTTTCAAGGTGAAATGGGTGACAATTTAATGACTGCAATGTTCAATTTCAAAGCTTGCCCAGCAGCTTGATCAAAAAGGGGAAGAGAGTCAAGAGGAAGAGTGCCTAAGTGGCACCATGGTGGAGGAGCCGTGTCTACAGCAGCCACAAGAAGGCCTAGTAAGTACCAGATCCTCAGTTGGTGCTTCTTTATGCTTTGTGGGAGAAGAAGGAAGCTTAACCTCCCATTGTTGGCCGGAATAGCGATTAGACGAGGAAGCTTGATGGAAGGACCCGAGCCTATCATTCATCGATTCCCATGGCTGAATCAAGTGCCCTTCCTTGACACCAAATACCCCTTTGCCGGTAGCCCCTCCACTAACGAGTTTATAATGCGCCTACACACCACACACTCCGAAGCTAAGTCGACCATCATTGCTTGCCATCTGAAACTTCCAAGAGATTAGTGGCCTCTTATGCGAATTTTGCCACTACATCGAACCTGGCGACTGCCTACATTGCATGGCACAGCGGTTGGTTCGGGTGCCAGTTCGGTTGGAGCACCCCCGCTTGGCATTTCATCGCCGATTCCGGCGACCTCCAGGCTAAGGAAGTGGTTTGAGGGGCTCAGGTCTCCCCAGCTTTTGTTTTAATTTTCTTGTCTTGTTTTTCTTTATTGTATTTTTATGTTGATTTCATTAATTTTTCTTCTTAGGTTTTCGCTAATTTTTAGTTAATTCTTGTTTCTAGATTAATTTTTACTTTTCTGCAATTTTTCTTAATTTTTCTTGTATTAATTTTTGCAGTTTAAGTGAAAATTTTGAAGGCTGGAATGAAGAAATGGCAAGCAGGGAGGAGTAGGAAATTTTCGCAACTATAGCGAAAATTTCGCAATCCTAGCAAAATGAATTTTCGCTATGATAGCGAAAATTTGGTGAAATTGTAACTATAGTGAAGATTTATGATCTAAACGAAATGAATTTTAGCTATTATAGCGGAAATTTCGCTATGATAGCGAAAAAAAGCGTAACTTCCACTAAAGGACAAACGACCAGCAGTGTTTCTATTTTATTTTATTTTATTATTATTTTAAAAAACGTTTATTATTATTATTATTTATTTTTGTTTTTATAAAAAAATTTATTTTTATTTTTAATTTAATTTTATATAAAAAAATTTTCTCTAAAAAATCGATTTATATATATATATATATATATATATATATATATATATATAATGTTTTATTTTATTTTATTTTATTTTTTATTATTATTTTTATTATTTTATTTTGTTTTTCAAAAAAAAAAAAAAAAAAAAAATTTTCGTTTCGCAAGTATAGCGAAAAATTTTCGCTATGAGCCCCACTTTTGATCTCCAATTTTGTTTCGCTCATAACTTTTTCATCCGAACTCCGTTTAGCGTTTTGGTACCGTTGGAAGCTTAGAGTGTAGAATCAAATATAGCCATAAAAATATTTTGAAATTATTATGAAGGTGTAATTTTAAAAATGCTCCAACTGGTCACTTTTTTCCTCTCTTTTCTTCTCCTAACTTGTTTGTTTGAAGCCCAAACAGAGTGAATGAGGTGTCGATGGAAAGCTTGTGAAGTCTCCTATCCAGAAATGATCACATCTTAACAAGGAGGTAACACTTCCCCCCCTAAATTTCCAATCTGAGCCCCATTTCGGACACCGAGATGTTTGGGTTGGGGAGGAGAGTTAGCGAAGGAAGTGGCTTTTGTATTCATGCTTTTGTTACTATTTTGAGCAAGCCCATTTTGTTATGTTCAGTGGCTTGCTGGGTTCCCTTCTATAAAGTTGTTATACCATACGACACTTTTAAAATTTGGACCCATTTTGCAGCAAAATTTTTGTGGTTTTGCCTAACACCTGAAGTTGGATAATTGAAGAACTTTGTCCAGTACAATGATGTTAGATTGGTTCCATGCTTAGTTGAGTGAATGATTAGTTGAATTCTTATTGACTTCAACCTTTTCTTCCACCTTTAGTTAACCACCGAGCACATTAGGTTTCAATGATGAGATTTGAAAAAGCGCTCAACCTCATTTGCTTTGCATAACCTACCTAGTTTCGTGACCGCCTTTAATAGGTTAAGGACCCTGTGGAAAAAGAAAGTAATACGTCTTCGAGGAAAAAAAAAAGAGAAAAAAGAAAGAAAAAAGAAAAAAGAAAAAGAAAAAGAATAAAATTTGCAAACTTTGCTTGTGAAACAGAGCAGGTCCGGGTATATATTTGAACCTTCAAACGGTGCCCTAAACCTTCGCGGTTGAGGTCACGACTTTTGTGTTCACTTCTGGGTGGATGGTGAAGTTTAGCAAGTTGTAGGTGTGAGTCTCGAAATCATTCGGTCAGGTGAAACCTTTTAGAGTTTATGGTCAGAAAGATCCTTATGGCTTGATGCCCTAAACCTTCACTGGTTGGGAGTTGTCGGTTAATCCCCGTTACACGGACTTTGGTGAGTTGAACCCTCGTGCATTGCACCTTTCTGACCGCAAGAATTGTGGAATAAGAGGTAGGTCTGATCTATTTAGGTTAGTTAGCATGCTGAGTCGTGGTATTAGCTAGGTTAGAGAAGTGCGGTTTAGCGGTTATTGTTGAAGCGATCAAACAAACACTTAGATACAGTGGAAGTTTCTTGTTGATTCCACGAAGGAAATCTTTAGTACTCAATTTTGTATGGCATTCATTCTCTCATGATAGTTATTGGACACGGCATTGATGATTCTTACTTAGGGTTAGGCATTACTCATTCACAACCTTTTTGAAATATAATTTTTGTGAACATTATTTTGTTATCGTTGTATGCTCTTTCTTTCTTTCTTTCTTTCTTTCATTGCTAAGAGACTAGCAATGTGTAGGTTGAAGTGTGATTAGTGCCCCGAGGGTGCTATTTTGAACCTATTTATTATAGGTTTTGATTGCTTTTGTATACTAATCATTCTAATTAACCCGATTTACACATTAAAGGTCCTACTATTCTCTTTGATGCATTTTGTGGAAAATTTTGGTTTTCTTTGAGCTAATCATGCCAACATTGTTGAGTCGGGTAAACAGAAGAATTCGAGTCAAACTCAACATCATAGATCGAGACCAAGAGGAAGAAGAAGCGAAAATGGAAAGAAAAATACGGCTTGAGAACAATGGAGCAGTAGCCGAGGGAGGAAACAGTCTTGAGCGATTGCAAATTCGCTATCTTTGGAATTTTTCATTATCATGTAATTAAATGCGTAGTGAAATTTAATTGTATGCGATTTATTTTAACATGAAGCGAAACCATATCATACTTAATTTTAAATATGAAATAGCGAAAATCAGCATTCATAAGCGAAAATTTTTGCTTCTGTTTTTTGTGTTCAAAACGACTGTTTGGAGTTTTTCTCTTTCTACCTTGTAATAACTTATGTTTTTGGTTTGTTTTTGTAATTTCCTTGCTGCACTATATAGCTAAGAGTCAGGTTTGTAACAACAATCAACATCACAATAAATTTTGGGAAAGCTTCGGCTCTGAGTTTTCTCTTGCTTCATTTTCTTTCCTTTTCTTTTCAATTTCTGGTGCGAACACTCCTGTGAGGATGACAACTCAGAGGATGTTCGGTTAGACCTCTTCCTCCTTGAAGAGGAGGGCTGCTGGCTAGGATTTAGGTAGAAGCGACCGGTTCCTGAACACTACTTGTACGTATTTATGGTTGGTACATGTTCTGCTTCTCGTAGGTTAAAATCTCTTAAGCATGCTCTCTTTAATATGTGCTTGGCAAGCTTTTGGGTTTCAATGGATACTTTCACTAGATCCATTGAGGCTCGGTCTAGTTAATCTCCTGCTAAAGTTATCGTGGAGTAGGGTTTTTTGAGATGTGTTTTCCTTTGTTTTAGGAACATTTGTATGCCCATTTAAATGCTATGTTTCAAAGGGAAAATCATAGGGTTTAGTTTTAAGAAGCTAGATGAAGATGGAGTTCGAAATGACTATATCATCTTCCCCCGGCCCAGCGAGAAAAAATACGAGGACATGTTAGTTGCCTTGCCCAAAAACCTAAACAGTAGTGATAGCCAAGGGTTCTGGCCACACATTTTTTCTTATTTCTTAGTTTAGTCGGTGAACAACCAATCTCCTTGTTTTACCCAAACCTTAAAATCAAATTTAATTCACCATTTTGACTTCACTCTGAATCATTTGTGCAGAAAACCCATCACATGTTCGACCCTAGGTAGCTATCTTTGCTTGATAGCTTATTTCTGACAGTGGGAGAGACAGGATATAAATTTGTTGATTACGGATCACTTACTCTTGTAGCGCGAATCAATAATCAAGCCACATGCCAGTTCTTCTCCAAAACCGGCCGCTATTAGTTTGCTTTCTTCTGTCTACTCCTGTACCTGAAAGGGGGATCCCACGGCGGGGTGAGCAATGCCCGATGGTTGAATTCTCCTCGAGGCTATCGCTAAAATGCACATGCAATAGCATCCACGACATCCACATTCCATACATTTACAATGCTTACATTGAATGATTTACATCATGTGCATGAAATGTTTTTCATGCCTACCAGGAAGTCACTCATCAACTCCCTCACCTGCGGCTGCCAAGTGTAAATCATCATGACCAATGCCAATGACACCCCGAACCACGAGCCTTTTTATTTCGCTGACACTAATGCAATTTTCAATGGGTAACCGACGAGTCAACCCCGACTCTTATCACTCAACTCGAGGTCTAAGTGATGAACATGACCGTGTGTTTTTCTCTTGGGCAGCGAGAACTTTTCGGCTTACCGGGTCTCTTACCCTACAGAACTTTCGGATAGCCGCTGCCGGGTCTCGCACCCATATGACTTTTACCGGATGGTACGCGGGTCTCTCACACCCGTGCAAACAGCACGGATAGTACGCGGGTCTCACACCCGTGGGTCTTTCACACCGGTAGGTCTTTCACACCGACCAGGTCTCTCACACCCATGTAGGACATTTCGGATAATACCACGGGTCTCCTACGCTCGAGTTCCAGGGACGCCCAACACACACCTTGATTATTTCTCATTTTGTAATTTGCACTATGAGTCTTTATTGGACATAGTCCTAAAGACAAACTCAACCCACATTCACCAAGAGTGGTGAATAACCACACCGTGCACCCACACCCGACCCGGCCCAGCGATGTCATAAAAGTGCACATAGAATGTAATGATGCCAATTCATATCTAATTCGATGGCTCATACACAATTATATATCATATAATTTAAACAGTCATGTTAACACATCATTAGCATGCATTAACATATCATTTTCCATACACATTTCAAGCCATTCGATTAAAGTAATAACAGTTTTATCCTCCACACATCATTCATGCTTCTCATGTCAAGCAACCACATGCAAGCAATTTCACATGGACCATATTGATCCAACAAGCAATCCGGACTGTTTTTAACCGTCCCAACTCAGTCCGTGGGCTGTCCATGGACATCCCCCTCAACAATCATCGGTTCCACTTCTTTGGAACCGAAATCTGTGGCCATTTCCGGCCTCACAACACCCAAAACCATTTGATGGCTTTTTAGACAAGAAATAACCAAGTAGGAGAAGACCCCTACCTCCCGGAGTTTTCAAAACTCCACAATACCGGTACCCACTCGTAGCCCTTGCCGCGTAGACCAACTTTGCTTCTTATCTCATCGAGATCCGACGGATCAATCACCGTGAAATGTAGAGAGAAGGTAGACTCTCTCTCTCTAGCTTCTTCTTCTTATTCTCCTTCATTTCTCTCTCCTTTCTTCTCCCAAAACCAGTTGGGAGAACTTGATCAAGAGGACTTGTCCTCTCATGCCACATGTCAAGCCACCATTTGGTAGCTTGGATTCCCTTATCTACTTATCTCTTCCCTTTGGATCCTTATCCAATGGCATGATGCCAAGTGTCTTTCATGGGTCCCACTTGAGCTCATGTTTGGCTCATCATACTTTTGACACGTGGCACACTGTGAGCCACTCAAATTGTGCCACGCGTCTCGTTCCACTCTCGGTGCCTCGAAAAACATGAAATTCCGACTGTCTCGGAATTCGATGAAATTCTACGTAATGTTCGATTTCGGCGAGATGATTCCATGATGAAGTCCGTTTAAATCATCCAAGATCTAGAAAAATTCTGGTTGACCAAAATTACCACTTTACCATTTTCGAGAAAATTTGAATTTTAAGGGTCTTACATTCTTCCCCTTAAAGAATTTCATTGCGAAATTCGCTGCATCTGCGTCAAACCCATCAAATGTGTAACCTATACAACTCGAGCACCTTTGGTGTGTAGCGATGAACTCCACAAGGTTGCAATCGCGAAACAGGCAGATGGGCGCCAGCCTAATCCATGTCAAGAACAACATCGATTTCGATATGTCTGCAACTGAAGGTCCCCTATGAGTAGAATCAAGGATTTATGACTCACAATCCCGACACAGTAAGTCGGCTCTCACCTAGATCTAGGGAGAACATCCACTGCTTGAGGTTCTCAGGGCCTCGACCTATGACTAGATCTATCACATAAGATATATGATGATGAATCTGATGCATCATAATTTCGCGGCTCACTCTTGTGAAGTAGCGTACCTTGCATATCGGGCCTGATCAGTGAGCTCTTTACAGCGGCACCTGGGACCTCGCCTCTGGACTGATCTTGTCTCCTTCTTTGGTAGCGACAGTAGTAACATATCGTCTACCCCGTCCAGGTGATCTCGACCTCCCGAGCCCTTTAGACCTCGGCCCATCCTGGTCCTACGGCTGCACAGTAACAGTGGGCCCCTATGTACCACCTTGGGACTGAAACCGGTTCCTCTAGCCCGTACTGGGGGGTGGAGGAATAAAGCGTAATTGCGCGTCCCGTTGATTCTTGGGAGTGGCTACCCGAAATCTGGGATCGCCTGCGTGCGTAAGGCGATCCATCTCGTATGTCATTTATCGGCATAAATAACATATCATCTGCCACGCGCTACTTAAATGCCCCATCGGCCTTAGTCTTGATAACGTGGCCACGTCACTGAAATCCTTCTTGATGAAGTCTTACGCCTCTTTCTTCGAACTAGAAGGAGTTGATCATCCCCTCTGCTCACCGGTATCCACGACCTAGGATATCGATTACATCCTACATCTCTGCTCTCACATGGTGAGAACCATCCCGACCATGGAGTCCATGTCTTGTAGGCGGAGCCCTACAATCTTGCCCCGAATGGATTATTTCTGTCCATTCTCAAATCTCTTGACCTTGGCCAAATCTGTGGCCACATAGTCATCAACATAACGTGCCAACTCAATGAATCTGGCCATATACTCCATCACTGTCATCATTCCCTGCCTCAGCTCAAGGAACTCCTGGGCCTTTGCATGTCTAGCGATTAGTAGAAAATCTTGCCTGAAGAGCTCGAATGGAACTTTGCCCAGTCATTGCCTCTATGTCTCTGGGGTCTTAGCCAGTCCCACCATACTTGGGACTCGCCCTCTAGCTGAAATAGCTAGTTTAATCTTGGCCGAATCAGAGGCAATATCCATGGCCTCCAAGACCTTCTCGATAATATCCCCAAACGATGGTTCCCTCCCACCGTGGAATCTCTTCCCCTGTGAATATCGGATGATGTGCCACTGAACCTCTGGAGTTACTTGGACCTCCTGACTGCTGCTACCCCAGCGTACAGTAAAGGCATGACCTAAGGCCTCGTGAGCCTATTGGTCAAATATGGAAGTGAGATTGCTGGCAGCACCTCGTGAATGACCTCTGCGATAAGTCATGACCCCAGCCATCTGCACATGTCAAATGGCAGGTTGAGTTTTAATGAAGTATCTCTGGGGTGTAATACGACCCAGAAATTATTCACCCAGGAATTTTTTTTCATGTACCACGTCGAGGCATTCACGAATGTCACAGAACAAACATTCCACTCTTAAATCATACACAAATAAATATTTTATTTTATTTTATTTTTTATTTTTATTTTTTAAACCCTATGAACAGTGTTCATGAACAGTGTCCATGAACAGTGACTCAAACAGTGACCCTAAATAGTACACTGTCTCAAAACTAGGTCGTGTGCATAGTGTGCACACCTGAACCAGTCGTGCGTACGATTAACTTGGGTGGAGTGTGCACCTTTGCTTCTTGTCGTCTTGTATTTCTTCTTAGCTGTATGTGATGGCTCAATTCGTCAGCGCATGCATTGTACCATTGCGCCTACCACGGTCGCAACCAAAAACCCAGGTCGCGACGCCTAAACGGCCAACCATGTCGCAACATCAAATCGATATGTGACACCGCTGGTCCCCTATGTCAGCGACGAAATGATGTCGCGACACCAAGCGTGACGAACAAGGTCGCGTGCAGCGCTTTTTGTTGTAAATTAATGAAACGCTTTTCGTCGCATCGTGGCGCTACTGAATCAGCGACACGCCGAGCCCAGCACTGCATGGTGACCCGAAATCGGTGTGACACTCAGCGGAAATTGCGTGACACCACACGCAAACCACACTCTACGTAGCGACACGAAATGATGTCGCGGCACCAAACATGATAAACGGTGTGACCCACAAAAACCATGTCGCGACACAGGACTTCCTTGACCCTATTCAACCCGTACGCAACATAAGTGTATCGCGGCGGGCTCATTTTGCTTGACCCACGGCACCCACATCGACACACCCGGTAGCGGTGACCCGTAGCCGCGACTCAGGTGATGTCGCGTACCACTTTCGACCGAATCGGGGCCAGCGACAACAGCGATCTTCGCGACGCAACGCCAGTGCCCCAGAACATCAAAACTCCTTGTCACCAAGTTTGAGGCCTGTTGTAGCCCAGCCAGGTCACGACCTCAAAGTTATGTTGCGACCTCAAACTTTCTAGCCCTTATCACGATGTGAAATTCATGTCCGCGACGAACCCGAAACGGTCCGAGCCCTCGACCGTAGCCGGCGACCTCCGTTGATGTTGTGACTTGGAACCAAAAATATAAGGTTGTGGGCACCAAAACCATGTAGCGTTCTTTGCAAGCGGCTGGCGCTGCTGTCGGCGTCTTGCGCTAAGCTTCGGGCATGCGCTTGTCTGTGCGCACCACGCGCCGCTGTCCGCGACATAAAAATCATGTAAGTGACCCCGAAACTGCTTGCCGGCTTCGGCCATGTCGTGACCTCAATTGATGTCGCCTGAATGAGATTCATGTCGCGCGCCTTGGCTAAGGTTAAAATGGGCAGCACACCTTTATCGCGCGCTATTGTCTCTTTGTGCACATTGCGCACACCACGCCACTCTATCCACGACATCACACATTGTGTCGTGACCGAGGAATAAAATGGGCGATAGCCCCTGCATTTCTCCCACCATTTTTTGGAAACTCCGATGGCCTCTACAAAACACACTTTACTTTTAGATGTAGTAGCTTGACTCTCAAACCACCAAAATATAAACACTGTTGCCATATTTCATAATTTAAAGCTTAATTATGACTCTTTTTCTTGTGTACAGCGGAATGATCTTCGAGTCCCTGAAAACATAATCTGTTATATTAAAATTGGAGCAGTATCCAAATTTTTTTTTCTGAACTATTTTGCTAAAATTCCTCCAAACTTAGGGGTTATATTTTCTCAACTAGTGTTCAGCATTTTCCTATATGCTATTCACCAAGCATATATAACCACCTGACACACTCCTGACAAAAGAGTCAGTAACAATCCTTCAGATACAGCAGATGCATGATCTAGCTTAGTGCCCATCGAGTCCTGGTAATCAGATACCTAACTGCGATACTAAGATATAACTGCAGTATCGACATCGAGCTCTAGGTATTTATAAACATATGCTCACATAGCCGCGGACACCCCAAGTCCTCGCGTCTCGCTGACCACCGCCAACTCGCTGTAAACCCGCAGGTGTCTCTTATCATGAGACCCATAAGACGAGCAAAAATGGCCATGCTCCGCCCATACATCTATACTACCAAAATTTGATCAACTATATTGCTGTTAGTTTCCTAAGAGTCAATTACACTCTTAGACAACCATATATCAAAATTAAGAATTCTAATACATGTTTTACAAAATATATAATCAAAGCCACATGTTGGCTTTCTTCTCAAAAACGGCCGCTAGTGGGCGCCGTCTTCCTGTCTACTCCCTGTACCTGAAAGGGGGATCCCACGATGGGGTGAGCAATGCTCAGTAGTTGAATTCTCCTACGAGGGCTACTCCCCACCTAAAATGCACATGCAATGGCACATCACAACATCCACATTCCATACAATTTACAATGCATACATGGAATGATTTACATCATGCATGAAATGTTTTCCATGCCCTTACCCCGAGTCACTCACCGACTCCCTCACACACAGCTATGCCAAGTGTGGCAATCATCACTGGTAATGCCAATGACACCCAAACATCGAGCCTTTGTCGGCTCACCAACACCCAATGCAATTTACGAATGGGTAACCCATCCCGAGTCAACCCCGACTCCTATCACTCAACTCTAGGTCTAAGTGATAAACATGACTGTGTGTTTTCTCTCGGGCAACAGAACTTTTCGGTTTACACCACAGGTCTCATACACCCACACAGAACTTTTGAATAGCACCGCGGGTCTCTCCCACCTATACAAAACTTTTCGGATAGTACCGCGGGTCTCTCACAATCTGCAAAACCTTTCTGATAAGATTAAGTGTCTCACACCCATTCGTGTCTTTCATAATCTATCTCTGCCTCTCACACCCATGCAGGACCTTTCGGATAATACCACGGGTCTCCTACACCCGAGTTCTAGGGACGCCTAACACACACCTTGATTATTTCTCATTTTGTAATTTTCACTATGAGTCTTTATTGGACATAGTCCTAAAGACAAACTCAACCCACATTCACTAAGAGTGGTGAACAACCACATCGTGCACCCACACCCGACCCGACGCGATGTCACCGTGCACATGAATGCAATGATGCCAATTCATACATCTAATTCCAATGACTCATACACAATTATATATCATATAATTTAAACAGTCATGTTAACACATCAATTAGTATGCATTAACATATCATTTTCCATACACATTTCAAGCCATTCAATTAAAGCAATAACATTTTTATCCTCCACACATCATTCATGCTTCTCATGTCAAGCAACAACATGCAAGCAATTTCACATGGACCATTTTGATCCAACAAGAAATCCGGACTATTTTTAATCAAGTTCTAACTCAATTGCGGGTCATTCATGGACAACCCTCATCAATCATCTAGCCCACTTCTTCGAACTAAAATCAATGGCCATTTCCGGCCTCACAACACCCAAAACCATTTTATGGCTTTTTAGATAAGAAATAACCAAGCAGAGAAGACCCTACCTTTCTGAGTCATTTAAACTTCACACACACCGCACTCACATGTACTCTTAGCCAGACCACTTTGTTTCTCGTTCTGCCGATCCGACGTATCGATCACCGTGAAATGTAGAGAGAATGTAGATGATAAGTGCCCAAAAAGTGCTATTTTGAACCCTATTTAAGATAGGTTTTGAGTGCTTTTTGCGCACTAATCATATCAATTAAACCAATTGATGTGTGCAGGTCCACTTAGTACCACCGATTCCATTTCGAGTTTGTTTGGTAAGTTTGCGGGTTTTGCGTGCCTCGGCCCGATTAGTTCAAATTTGATGTCGAATGTAATGGAATCTTTGGGGATTTACATTTTTTCATCATTTAAAATGAAGAATTGTGAAGTGGATTTGAAGAAGGGTCACGTGTAAATAGAGGCCGATGATTAGGTACCTGATAGGGTGATGCGGAATCAACAAAATTTATATTCCTAAGTTCCTCCTACTGCCGTAGTCGAGCTACTGCAGTATAGCGGTCTAGGGTCGAACACGGGGATGGGTTTTCATCCCACGAATGATTTGCATTAGTGTTTGAAAATTGGTGAGGCTTTTGTTTGGATTTTCGGAATTTTGTTAAAGCGAGGAATTAAGGTTGGTTGTTCAACGGTTGGCTTGTAAGCTTAAATGAAAGTGTGAAATATATGGCAACTTTGAAACTTAGGTCACTAGCTCGATAACATGGGGAATTATTAAGGTGTCCACTCGGGTTATTTATAGCATTAGGGCAAATGACCTATAGTCAAAAGAAAGCAAAACCGGATCTTTGTTTAACTATAAAACCCTAACCCTAAAACCACTCTATTTGAGTCAAACAAGTACTAAGCATTCAAAAAGTCCCATTCGGACCCTAAACCTAGCATTTAACCTCATTTCGGTGGCTCGATAAATGGCATCTAAAGGATATCGTGCATCTAGCATTCAGCATGCTGAACCTAAGCATATGCAAGTATTGACCAAAGGAACAACATTAAATGGCATTAAACCTTAGTTTGGAAGGTATGGAACCATAAATACGATTACGTATCATTTAAACATGAGGACAACTTGCAACAACCCCGAACCAAGCTAGCCACCTCATCTTCAGCATAGAACATTCAAATACAGAACATATCTGATATGATGCGAAATGAAGATCAAATAAAACCTAAAAAATAGAATTTAGAACTTATAATAAAATTTCTAAGAGTCACTCAGACATAAGTATAGACTGTGACAAGTGTAAATATAACCTAAAATAAATACCTGTCTAATGGTAATACACACCAAAACGGGTCGTTTGGGATCAAATATACAAAATCACGGGGAAACGACAATTTCGCTATGCGAGGGGAATTTAACTAGGATAATGAATTTAGCTAACCTAGCGAAATTATGCTGTCTTGAAATTCTACAAGATAGCGAGTGGAAGATTTAGCTATCAACGATAATTCGCTAGCTAGAAATTTGTGAGAGATAAGCGAAACCCGGGTATTTTAAGCCCAAGGCAGTAGTTTTAGCTAGATAAGCGAAATTTCGCTATCTAGCGAAAATTCCTAATTTATTAGGATTGCGAAATTTTAGCTATGATTACCAAAATTTTCGCAATCCCGGTAGAATTTTTCGCAATCATAGCGAAAATCTGGGATGCTGTTTTGCTCAACTGCGTCTCACTTTGCATCTATGCATTCTCCTTCCTTAAAAATCCATGAATTCCTTCATTTTTGATGAAGTGAAAACATCGGATTCTCGACATTAAACCATGTCATAACATCAGTTTGAACTTAATGGTGAGTGCATAAAAAGCTTACCAAAGTACAAAACAAACTCGAAATAGCATCAATGGTACTAAATTGGACCTCGCACGTCAATTGGCTTAATTGATATGATTGATGCGCAAAAAGCACTCAAAACCTATCTTGGATAGGGCTCAAAATAGCACTCTTTGGGTACTAATCACTTTGTTTCCGACACGTTGCTGGTCCCTTAGCGTCTTTAAAAGCAATGGGATGCCGTAACTTTACGAGTGCATAAGTATGGTTCAAAAAAGTGTATGTACGGATAAACATTACCCTTTAAAATGAACAATTTACACCACCATTAGAAAACCGACATGAGAGAAACGAAGCCATATAAGAACAAGTTTTAGGTCAACATCGGATCAAAAATCAACACAATTTCCACCTGAAATCAGCAAGTTCTAATGTAACAGTTAAGACGATAAATTGCAAATTATTCCCTCCCCCAAACCTAGCTACGCCATGGCCTTAAAGCTGGCAGCCAACCTAAATAGGAATAACTACTCTTCTTTCTTTGTTGACTACATTGTAGGGTGCAATGCTTAAAACTAAGACTTCACCAAAGTTCGGTATGAGGGTCCACCAGATGACTCTGACCAATTAAGGTTTTAGGGCATCAAGCGAAAGGATCAAGCCCGACCACAAACTCTGCAGGCTTCACCCCGGACTCTGAATGACTTCGAGAATCAAGCACCTACAACACGCTAAGCTCTACCCGATTTCACGGGTCTCTTGAACACTAAGTCGATGACTCCCGACGATTAAGGTTTAGGCATCGGGCTTTAAGGCTTTCGCCATATACCCCTCAGGACCGTATTCGGGTTTCAAGGCAAAGTGTCACGGCTTTTATTTTCTTTTTCTTATTTTCTTTCTCTTTGCTTTTCTTTTCCTTTTGGAAACAACATTGGCCTTCATATGGAGTAGTACTAACCTATTACGGGTTTTCAACATGTAAAATTCGGCTTTGCAGAAAAGAAGTGTCATTTCACAGCGTAATGGTACAATCTGGTGTGCAGTGTGTGAATTAGCTCAAGGGGGAGTGTTCAAGCTTGAAAACGCCAAAATCTCAATTGACCAAAAACTAAATCATGTATGGACTTGTTCTAACATTAAGAAATGACCTTGAGGAGTTCAATTCTTGATTAAGGCAATTCAATTGTTCAATTAAAAGCAATTCAATTGTCCAATTGAAAGAAAAAGTAGATACACAAAATAAAGACACAAAAGTACTTTGCACAAATATAGTAAACTGTAAATAGTGTTGTAAAGCTTTTGATATAACCAAAATGGCTAATACAAGAAATATAGCTAAGCATACAAAATATCAACGCCTCTGTGGCTAATACATGAATCTAAGCAAAATCATTGAAAGCTGAGTTGATAATCTTGAAAACTATACAAAAACATACTTGAACACTCCTATCTCTAACCACTCCCGGTAAATAGACATGTAATAGGGATAGGAAAGTTAGAGCCAGTGTGACCACCTCAAATCGTGGTGGTGGTGGATTAAACAGCCTGCTTCTTCTTGTGGCCCGACATGTTTAAAGGATCTTCTTCTTTGGCTGCTGGCTGGCGGCTCATCTCTATGGTGGGAACATCTGCGGGAGACCGAGGTGACTCATATGATCTGTTTGGGCATGGTATGACTGCGCCCCCAGTGGTCTTGGCTCAGTCGACCTCCCAGTCGTTGATGCTTTTGTGTGGAAGCCAGCCGGCGAGACAACATCCACCGCTGCAGTAGCTCACGAATGCCCGACATGTGGGCATTACTCCGGAGTCTTTGTCGCATATGATGGGCACAGGTGTCGGCGGGAGGCGTAATTTGAAACGGTGGAGGGAGGAGATGGAGGAGATATATCTGGCACTGGACTCCTCTCCATCTCGACCTCAGGAGCATGCACATCTCTCCTCTGTGAGTCCTCTGCCTCCTCGTCCGGTACCTCCTCCTGGTCCCGCTGCTGGAGGAGAAAAGAAATAGGCATCACCATAGCTCGCTCCAAAGTCAGGACCTGAGGGCATCGATCCTCACTTCAATCAGGACTCCTCTGAGCCTGTTATCAGGACATGACTCGCTGATGCGTGGCATCAATAAAGGGTAGACTATACGCTCGAGCCGGGCCCTTCGGTGAGACCTTATCCCGGAAATGTAGTAATCACGGTCATCACCAGCTTCGGAGGGGCCCGAGGCAGGAACCCTCACGAGATCGGTGATCTGAGCCTCGAGGATGGCCCCCTATCTTCGGGCGATAGTCTTTGGCGGGAAGAAGGATGGTTCGAAGCGGATGATGATAAGAGCATCGGGCGGAAGCGCCTCGGAATAGTATGGACCGGCGGTGGTGTCTCGAAGCGAGCTGCGGACCATCTCTCTCTGAGTCGGGCTGAGAGGCGATCTCGTGCCTCGAATTAGCTGCAGGTAGCGAGGCCAATCATCCGATATGTCGCCCGGCTTTGAGAACTCGGATGATCATCGATCTTGAATCGGGCTCAAACGGATGACTCGGCGCTCCGGGAGGTCATAGAGATAAATTAGAAGCTGGCAGAACCACCCGAGTATCGGCGCCTGGCGTCATGAGCGACGACAATGAGTGTGCTTTCGATCGACCTCATGAAACCACTTGAATCTGGGGTCGACCATGTTGGCCGGAACATCGTATCTGACTCCGGCGAAAATCCCTCGCGTGTGGTCAGACATTCCGGGGATAGGATGCTGGCCGATAAGGGCCTCCTGATCCTCGAGGCAGGCGATAACTGAGGCGATGAGGTCGCCTCCGCTAACGGGGATGCGATGTTGAGGCTGGACGATGATGACTCCCAGGTCCGAGTCTGGGCTGCTTGGAGAAGTAGGGCCATCTTGGATCTCTCCTACAGCGGTGGGGGCAGGGTCCCATCGGTGTCTGGTATCTCTGGGGAATCCTGAGGCTCCTCGGGGGTCGCTCTGGGACCGGGCTGGGCGGAGCTGCTCCTCGCTTCCGGAGTGTTGAATACGATCAGGGGCCTCGGCGGGACCCTACGGTACGAACCATGGCTGTAATGAAAGGACTCGGAGCGGGGCGGGGTAGTGCCGAGACGAGCCGTCGGGGCTCGGTGACGAGGTGGACCCGAGGGCACGAACGCGGCCGGAACCGAACTCTTGAACCCGAGCTCGCTGCGATAAGCGAGGTTGGCGGTGGGGACCACGGACGCAAGCGAACTAAGGCTCGCGGGCGTGGACAGGGGCACGGCACGGCCAGAGCGACGAATCTGGGCACGGTGAGGCGGCGGTCTGCAGTGGCGGCGATGGCGGCTCAAGGCCAAGCGGGCGGCGGTGGGCTGGTGCCGGCGAGTACTGATGACAACCCGGCACAGGTGTGCTCTGGCGTCTTGTCTGGCGAGAGGTGTGGTAGAGGCTCGGGGGCTCGGTGTGCGGTGGGCCAAAACCCGGGGCTCGGTTACGGGAGAACCAGGGTTCGGCTAGGAGAGGGAGGAGAGAAATGATGTGAATGCGGATGGTCCCTCCCCTTCTCCCTTTATAAAGCCAGTAGGCAGCCGAAGAGTCACCTTTTCTTTATTATAGCGAAATTGAGCCAAAATCTGCTTCACCTGCAATTCGAATTTTCAGCATTACAATATAAATAATATAAGAATAAAAATTATCATATTAAAATATATCTAAAAATTTATTATTAAATAATATTAAAATAAAATTACTTAAAAAGAGATGATTGCACAAAATAAGTTACTAAAAATAGTAACTATTAAAATTAACCAACTTAAAACAAAAGCAAAAATATTGGAGCTGCAATTTGGTTTTAGTGAACACCAAACCAGCTCAGCTTGATTCATTCATGGAGGGTCAAGGAGGAGGAGCTCCTTAACCCTGCGCGGTGGCACATCTTGCCTTGATGCTTGTTCCTCGTGTTGATTTGCTTCTCACTGGTTGAATTTGGGCTGACCAAATTCTCTGTACGATCAACTCACGATGGCAATTCCACACAACTACTTCACCTTGATTTGGCTATTTCTTGCAATTCATGGGCGAGTTAAGCTACCACGAATACGATCAAGTGACGGACTTCATTGTTTCCTTCTACGCCCGCTTCGATGATTTGTGCCTTGTGACTCGAATGAAAAATATTCGACTCGATGTCATGTTGCCAAATGTGAGCGCATTACCCCCATTCGGCAATTGATGATTGCATTGGCGGTAGCCAGAAATGGTCTTGAGATAATTGGCACATAGTTGGCCCATTTATGGCTCGGTGTCGAAGCACTCTGAGTCTTGGGTAGTAGAATTTGTCTACCTTGACCAACACATCCTCAGCTATTCGCCAAGATTTTTGCAGATCGATCGGCCCGATGATAGAAGTGATGTTGGTGGTTTAAGCTCCCAAACCTAGCGCATACGGTATGGCGTGAGTTTACGCTTCACAGCTCCCCTAAATCTAGCGGTGCTTTGTACATGTAAGTCCACGATGTTGGCCCGAGTGGGATCCTGGATCCCTTGTATTTGATTGGGTTTCTTGCTTTGGATTATGGCGCGGCTTGCTCGGTTAAAAATGCCTTTTTTACCTGTGCCAAATCCCTTTTGATTGTAAGATCCTTCAAAACTTTGCATAGGCAAGGACTTGTTTGATGATGTCAAAGGGGTATGTTCACCTTCACGCATACAGGACTTCTAGGATGCACACTCTTTGGGATGCCTTCTTCTTGCTTCTTAGTGCTGAAATGGAGGTGGCATGCGGTGCTTACCATTAGAGATCCTCCTTCGGAAAATGTGTTATGGCTCGGTCTTCTCACTTTTTTGGTTTCCTCGTAGCTTGAGCATTGGGCGATCAACCTCTTTTTCCTCCTCAGGGTGATTATTGCCTTCACCTCATCCATTCCTGAATTGCTGGATGAACCTATCTCATGCACTCCTTTTGGATTTGGCAATGTTTGGGAAGGGAACCTTCCTCTCTAATACCTCGAATATTGTTGATCTTGTGATTGAATGCTATGAGTTATCATTTTCGATTAAGATTGCTCTCAAGCCATCTATTCTCTTCAATCTACTTTCTGATGTCAATCCTTTATACCAATTGTGCATTGATCCACTTTTTGTTAACTACACAAAATTGCTACCACCTTGCTCGAGTCGGTATAAACGTTCAGGCGGAGAGTGGATGATGGTGGTGTGGTTGAGATGAGGAATGGCGTGGTTTTGGCGCTGAGGGCACAGGCGGGGATTAGGTTTCGGGATGAGTTAGGGTGATTTTTCCAATTGGAATTGTAGGTATTACCATATGGGGCGATAGGTTGTGGCTTATGACCCTGACCATTGCATGTCGACGTAAATCAACCATTTATTCGACGGTCGGATGATGTTCTCTGGATTAGCGATGGGTTGACAAGCTGGTGAATAGATTGCTGTGCGTGTTTTGATCCACGCACACGCTATAGACCTCTTTCCTTCTAACTCCTCCACCTTCCTAGCTAGGGTTGAGATTTTTGCTTTCATTTCCATGTCCTCCGAAAGTGTAAAAATCCCTCCCCTTTGGTGGGGTGAGGGCCTCATTTTCTCCACCTCTCTCGGGTTTGGCTCATCGACCCTTGAGTTCGACCATAACTCAAATCCATGGCCTCATCAGGGTTTGCTCGAGAAAATCACCTCCACACATGGTTTCTAACTTAATTGCTTCATGGTAGGGGACATACCATTATAGAAATGATTCACTAACATCCCGAATTATCGAACCCACGCTGATGTGGACGACGCACGATGGTCTGATGAATCTCCCAGCAGTAAAACTTTTCATTGTCATAGAGGCGTAGGTGTAGATTTGTCTCTTCAAGCGGTCTTCTGCTGACCTTTGAAGAATTTCTTCAAAACCCCGGCTTGAAGGTCGTGATTCTGTCGTTCTCGGCCTTGTAGTGAATTGGAGCCATATTTGGCTTTGTCCTTAGGTCTTCGATTAAATGCTTTTCAGCTTGAGCAAATCCATGTCAGTTATACCTTCCTTGAAAGTAGTGCATACCTCCTCAAAATCCTGTATGTGTGAATATGGATTTTCATTCTCCATACCATGAAAGGTGGGAAGCAGGGGTACTAGGTAGGGTCTCACTGCTACATCCTCGACGGGAGTATGATGGGAGGGAGACGAACTGCAGGAGGTGTATGTGTTCCCTCATCAATCTATATGCCGTTTGATTCCTTAGGAGCATTTATTTGACTTTCTTTGTTCCTCAGGGTAGAGAGGATCCATTTAGTCCTTTAATGCCTGCGATTTCACGACCACATTTCAGATTGATTTTTTCTCCTTTCTTGATCTGATGTTTCCTCTGTGCTATCTTTGTAAACACATTAAACGAGAATGAAACAGAGCAAAACATAACAAAGCTTAGCGAAAGGTGATTAGATAAAACAAAAAGCGTATGAAACAACAGTCTGATGTTGTCAAGTGATGAAAACTTGCAGTTCCTGCACACTTGATCAAAAAGAATGAAAGATTATAACACTCATAATGTGGATTACAATTTTTATCTGACTCATCATACGTGGTTTGGCACCATCCGACAGCGGCATCATTTGATTCGTGCCACGGTAGGGTGATGCGGAGATCATAAATTTATATTCCTAAGTTCCTCCCTCTTTGCCAGTAGTCGAGCTCTTTGCCCGATTATAGTGAATCTAAATTCGAACACGGGGATGGGTTTTCATCCCACGAGAATGATTTGCATTAGTGTTTAGAAATTAGTGAGGTTTAGTTTGGATTTTTGGATTTTGTTAAAAACAGGGGAGGTTGGTTGTTCACTGGTTGACTGTAATAGCTTAAATGAAAGTGTGAAATGGTAACTTTGAAGGCTTGGGTCACTAGCTCGATAACATGGGGGTATTAAGGTGTCCTCGGGTTATTTCCTCGCATTAGGGCAAATGACCTATAGTCAAAGCCAAAACCGGATCTTTGTTTAACTATAAAACCTAACCCTAGAACCACTCCTATTTGAGTCAAACCAAGTACTAAGCATTCAAAGTTCCATTCAGTTTTAAAACCCTAGCATTTAACCTCATTTCAGTGGCTCGTAAATGGCACATCACAAAGGATATTAGCCATCACAGCATTAAGCATGCAACGAACCTAAAGCATAGCAGAGCCTTGACCAAAGGAACAACATTAAATGGCATTAAACCTTAGTTTGGAAGGTATGGAACCATAAATGCGTACATCATTTAAAGCATGAGGGCGACTGCTGACAACCCAGGAGACCAAGCTAGCCACCCTCATAACTTCAAAGCTATGAGGCTTAGTGACATCCCCTTGAGTTGTCATCCTCAAGGGTGTGTTTGGCGACCTGAAAATGAAAAAGAAAGAGGAGAGAGAGAAGAGAGCAAAATGAAACCCTAAAATGAAATTTAGTGAAACTTTATAAAATGAAAAGTTTCTTAAAGTTTGTAGGGTTACAAAGTTATGGGAACATATAGTACAACTGAGTGTGAAAATACTAAAACACCTAAAATATGAAATTACATAAGGGCTATAATGGTAATACACCAAAACGGGGTCGTTTGGGATCAAATATACAAAAATCACAGGGGCAGCAATTTCGCTATGCAGGGGAATTTCGCTAGGATAGCGAAAATTTCGCTAGCTAGCGTGTTCGCTAACTTTGCATGAAATTTGTGAGAGATAGAAACCGGGTATTTTCGCTAGGAGCGGTAGTTTTGGCTAGATAGCGAAATTTACCGTATCTGGCGAAATTATTTAAGCTGGGATTGCGAAATTTTAGCTATGATTGCGAAGATTTTCGCAATCCCGGTAGACCCACCGTAATCATAGTGAAAATCACAAGGATCGCCTATTTTGCTCCTTTACTTCTTGGCATCTATGCATTCTCCTTCCTTCAAAATCCACTTCAAATTCCTTCATTTTTGATGGCTGAAAACATCGTGATTCCTCAGCATTCGGCACGTATTTTAACATCAGATTTGAACTTAATGGGTGAGTGCAAAAACACCTTAAAATTGCAAAACAAACTCGAAATGGCATCAATGGTACTAAGTGGACCTACACACGTCAATTGGCTTAATTGATATGATTAGTACGCAAAAAGCACTCAAAACCTATCTTGGATAGGGCTCAAAATAGCACTTTTTGGGTACTAATCAAGCGGGAAACAAACAGTTTTAAGCTATGATTGTGAAAATTTCATTTGGGATTCTTAATTTCGCAATCATAGCTAAAATTTTATGATCCTAGCGAAGTAAAATTTGCTAGGCTAGCAAAATTTAGCTAGCTAGCGAAATTCTTGTTCTAACGAAATTTCTCATTTAGCTATCTCCTAAAGAATTTCGGCTAAATTTGCGAGAATTTCGTGCTTATAGCGAAATTTTAGCTATACTAGCGAGAATTTCTTACATAACGAAAATATTTCACTTGTGTGTTTTGATATTTTTGATTCCAAACGACCACGTTTTGATCAATTACCATTTTATCCTTAATGTAATCTCTTATTTTAGGCATTTTTGTCATTTCGCACATTAGGGTTGGCTATATAAGGCCCCTCAACTTTGTAACCAAAAGGAACTTTTTCATTTGTGCGAGTTTCCCGCGGCTTTTCATTCTAAGTTTATTTGCTCTCTTTTCTCCTCTTCTTTCTCTCATTTTCTCGGTGCGAGCACGCCAGGGATGACAACTCGAGGATGGCAGCAGCCTCTAGCTTTGAAGAGGAGGTTTCTAAGCTTGGTTTGGGGGAACATTCTTGAGTTGTCCTCATGCTTTGAATGTACAGTTACTGACATTTATGGTTCCCAACTTTCCAAACTAGGGTTTAATGCCATTTAATGTCTTTCTTTTGGTCAATACTTGTCATACTTTAGGGTTCAGTGCATTCTTAATGGTAGATGCATTGATATCAACCTAGATGTCATTCTGAGCCATTAAAAGTTAAATGCTAGGGTTTCAAGCCCGAATGGGACTTTGAATGCTTAGTATTTGGGTTGACTCAAATAGGAGTGGTTCTAGGGTTAGGTTTATAGTTAAACAAAGATCGGTTTGGCTGACTATATGTCATTTGCCCCAATGCGAAATAACCCGAGGACATTTTAATACCCCATATTATCAAGCTAGTGACTGACCTTCAAAGTTACCATTTCACATTTCCACAGTAAGCCATTACGATTAGTCGAGTGAACAAACAACTTCCACTGTTTTTAAACAAATCCTAAAATTCAAACAAAAGTCGCCACATTTTCCGATCGTGATGCGAAGATCATTCGTGGGATGAAAACCAATAAATGTTGACTTCTGAGCGTTCTGTTTGTTAACATTCTGGCGGTAGAGGCTATAGGAAACAAATATTGTTGATTAGAATCACCCTACCGTGTACGAATCAAATGGCGCCGTTAACGGTGTTGATTATGGCGTTGATGAGTTGATGGCACTTGTAATCATTACAAGTGTTGGTGACCTTCCCGATCCTTTTGAATTAAGTGTGCAGGAGCGCAAATTTTCTTCGCAGCGATTATTGCATAGTTTTTTTTAAATTGGGTTTTCTTCTAACTAACACTGACCTTTCGTTGTCAAGCTTTGTTTGTGTTCTTTGTTTTGTTTCATTTTGTGTAACAGGTGTTTATACAGCATTGGGATAGAGGGATATCAGGTAGATTGCAAAGTGGGTACACAGTTAGACAAGGTTGTGAAATCGAGTGTGCACGGTGACCAAATGGATTCTGCACGAGAGCAGTAGAGTCAGCACTATGAATCGACGGCATACGGGTTGATGAGGGGAACACATACACCCTCTAAAGTGAGTGCTCAACCTACTTGCATCATACCTCTACTTTAAGGATGTGCAGTGAGACCCTACCTAGTTCTTTGCTTCCCAAATTTTATGGTATGGGAGATGAAAATCCATATTCACACATACGAGTTTTGAGGAGGTATGCACGACTTTCAAGGAGGTATAACCGATATGGAGCTGTTGAAGTTGAAGGCATTCCCTTTAACCCTCAAGGACAAAGCCAAAATATGAAACTCCAATTCACTGGAGTGGGAACGATTAGAAGTGGGCGATCTTGGCCCAGATTTTTGAAGAAGTGTGGTGCGAAACAAAAAGACCAACAATTTGAAAAGACAGAGATCTACACTTACTCGGCCTGTATTAATGAAATTCTATCGTTGGGAGAGGTTCATAGAAACCATCAATGCATGTCCACACCATGGTTTTTGATACATGGATGTTAGTGAATCATTTCTACAATGGTATGTCACACACTTGCCATGAAAGGCGTAGAAACCATGTGGAGGTGACTTTACGAGCAAGCATCGGATGACTATGGATTTCTTGAATTATGTTTGGAAACTTCCAAGAGTTGGGATGAGCCAAACCGTAGAGAGGTGGAGAAAATGAGGCCCTCATTACGAAGGGGAGGAATTTTACACTTTCGGAGGGACATGGAAGTAAGCAAAATCTCAGCCTAGCTAGGAAGGTGGAGGCTAGAAGGAAGAGGCTCCGTGAGGTGCGGCGGTGTTGAAAATAATGGAGCCAACCCATGCATCAATTATCGATACTTGTCCATCCGGGGAGAAAACTATGAGTGCCCCATCGGTGAAAGTTTGATGTCGAACATGCTAATGTCGTGGGCGATACAAGCCCTGTTAGAAAGATACCCCATACGGTAACACACTTCAATTGGTGGAAGAGATCACCTAACCTCTCTGGAAACCTAATCCCCACTGTGCCCCACAGTGCCAAACAACGGTTTTGGTTCCTCATCTCAACCCCTGATTGCCACCATCCTCTTCTCGGTTAGACAGAGCCATCTTGAACTTGACGAGGTGGTTGGAAGTACGTGGAGGAGCAAAGGGGATAAAATGAACAATTGGCACAAAGAATTGATCTTGTAGAAGTACACTTAATAAAAGAATAGATGGGGCTTGAGAGCAATCTTAATCCAGTGACCTGCAGTATTCAATCAAAGATCAATAATTTGCTGGAGATAGCAAGGAGAGAGAGTCCCTTCCCAAACATTGCCAAATCCAAAGGTCCATGAGGTAGGTTCATCCGGCAATTCGGGAGGATGAAATTGACTATAATCACCACGAGGAGTGGAAGAGAAATAAAGCAACTAGTGCCATATTCTTGAAGAAACATGCAATGAAAGGAAGGTGAGCTGAGAGGGTGATCATCGGTGAAGACCCCGGAGTGAAAAAACCATGCCCTCCATTTCCCCGAGCCCTGAGGAGGCAAGAAAAAAATCCCAAACCAGAAAATTTGAAATTTGGGAGGTGCTAAGGCAAGTGAAGGTAAACATTCCTTTGCTCTGAGCATGATTAAGCAAGTCCCAACTTGTACCAAAGTTCTTGAAGGACATGCACAGTCGAAAATTTAGGCATTGAAAGAAAGCCTTCACCCAACGGCGGTCGATTGCCATAATCGAACAGGACGATCGATACAAGGTCGGGTCCCTACAATTTCGATCCATATTGGAGGGAATTGCATAGATAAAAAACGCTGCTAGATTTAGGGGCCAGTGTAAACCTACTACCATACTCAGTGTATAAGCAGTTAGGTTTAGGGAGCTCAAACAACACAGCAATCACTTTGTCATTGCTGATAGATCGGTACTGAAGATTCCTAAGGAATAGTTGAGGATGTGTTGTTGAAGTGGAGCGCTAAATTCTACTACCATTAGACTTTGCTTAGTGCTTGATCTCTAGAACCAATAGCAAGTAGGCCCAATCGTATTACCCGATTATTACGGGAGAAGACCATTTTTGGCCTTCTTAATGCAATCTTGTCGATTTCGAAATGGGGTAATGTAGCTCACATTTGGCAACATGACATTGGAGCTCAGCATTTTCACTTAGGGTCTGAAGCACAAACCGGTGGAAGGTGACAGGAAGGAGCGATTCAAGTCTACTCAATTGAATTAAAGTGGGAAGCCCAGTCGTAAATTACGAGAATTGGCTAACCAAGATGAAGCGGTTGATTGGGAGTTGTCATCAGTCACCCTTTGCGAAGCGGTGGTCGACCCGAAATCAACGATGAAGAAAATCAACAAGAGGATCAGAAGCATCAAGGCGGTAGTAAAGGCCCGCTGGCGGGGTTGAGGCTCCTCTTCTTGACCCCGTGAATGAAGTTGGTAAAATTGAGCAGGTTTGAAGTCAAATGAAACCAAATTGCAGCTTAAGTTTTGGTTTTTCCTTTAAATTGGTCAATTTTCTATTTTTAGTAACCTCCCGTTTTAGCAACTTTCCTTTTTAAGTAGCCTAAAATTAATTTTATTTTTAGGTTCTTGTTAAAAATAATAATTATTTTGATTGTTTGTTCTTAATTTACCTAAGTCGAATTTTATTTTTATTTTGGTGAGTCACAGTTTGCGGGAATTTGTGTGTGAGAGTGTGAGAAGACTTCAAGTTTGCCTAGCGGCTTATAAAAGGAGGGAGGGCCATTCAGCTTCATTTCATCTTTTTATTCCCCACCACAGCCCTTAGGCGAGTAGACCCAGTGAAGCTCCCGTTCTTGGTGCTATCTGCTGAGCCACCATAGCGCGTTGCCACGGCCGGTGAGCCTCCACCTTTCGAGCCTGCATTGGTGCCCGTGAGCCACAGTTTGCCCCACTGTTGCCGTGTGCAGTCGCCAACATGTCCCTGGTGGTCCCATTTGCCTGCGCTGCGTAGCGCCTGCGACCTAGCCCTGGCGCGGTGCAGGAGCCCGACCTTGGTCGCCCGCTGCGGATCCGGGTGCCACTGGCTCGGTTGCCTTACTAGCGTGCATGCCAGTCCACCTACCATCCTTTGTTCACCTCGGTAGTGCGAGCCACCATTCACTGCAATGACTCGAGATGTGGTACGCCCGGTGGTCGCCCACCGAGGCCCGGGAGTCGAGATTTAGCACTCGAGCGGGAGGGCGGGCCCGGCTTCGATCCCGATCCGGTCCACGAGGGCCTCGGGGTTCGGGGAGTATCGAGGCGAGGATGAAGCCTCGGGCCCGCTTCCCGGGTGCCTGAGGCCCGATCGGGGAGGGCGACCCTCAGCGGGCCGGACATCGGGCCGGGGAGTCCTCATCATCCCAGGCCTCGGCCGTCCACTTCGCAGCCGGAGAGCTCCTTCGCCCCATCTTTCGGCCTCGGGAATCGGGCGGCCATTGTTTGCCCGGGACCCCGTCTGCCCAGGGAACGTGGATTTCTTGGCGCGGATTTTCATGGAGAGTCATATTACGACGTGCCCGGCCAAGCGGCCGCCCGACCCGGTTCGAGACTCCATGAGATTGATCACACAATACTCCTAACTACTTGGGTACATGACATCGAGGCCGGTTCTGCATCCACAGGTGGTGCTTCAGTTCTACCACTCCGCTGACTTCCGGGGGTCTGGGTCGTGGAGCTCAGATTCACCATTGATGATCGGCCGGGAGTACTCAGGCGGCGGACATTCCGGTACATTGGGCTGCCGGTGAGAGGAGGAGCGGGCCAATGCGGAAGGATATCGAGATTAGCCTGGCGACCGCGAGAGAGATGGTCCGGTTGTCTGCTTGAGATACTACGGCGGGACCCGATTACTTTTCGTGGCGGCTCCCGCCTCGGATGCGCCCCACGATTGACCACACTTTCAGGACCTGGCACATTTCCATTCTGACACTATGTTGTGTGAGGGAGCCATACTAGAGGCCTTGTATTGGATCTCGAGGATTCTAGTTCGATCCCTCACAGTGGTCATGCCGCCTCTTCTGGCTCCGAGGATAAGGTCCACCTTAAAGTTTGTTCCGGCGAGTCCTACCCTTGTTGTGCGACTGCGAGCCGAGGTCTGGAGCATTTGGGATTCGGGAGGAGCCAGTCATCGAAGGACCATCGGATGCCCCCTCGGGTCTGTCTTTGGAGCGAGCCATGGTGATCTTGGGTTTCTTTTCTCCTCAGGCGGGACCCGGAGGAGTGCCGGATGAGGTGGCGGAGGACTCCACGAGGAGATGAGATCCTGTTCAGGGTGGAGTGGGGTCGCGAGGAGCCCCGGTGCGGATTTATCCCTCGTCTCCTCCTCCACCTCCTTGACCACAACCCTGTTGACACTCCGACCCTTCATATCTCTGACCTGACATTCTCGGAGCATGTTCGTTGTCATCTCGAGGGAGTTAGCGGGTGTTATGGATCTTTGTGCGTGCATTGGCTACTACCGGGCATCGATGGACGGAGATTAGCTCGAGCGGGATCACTCTAGAGCATTGTCATACCATGCTCGCGGATCATAGTGTCACCTCGGCCTCCTCCTAGCTACATCGATGATGAGCCAGCGCGTGACCTCCTTAGACATGTTGGCGACGGTAGCGGCGGCTCGGATCCACCACCACCGCGGGTAAATTGGTCACCTCCTGTCTCTAACTTTCCTATCCTATGACATGTCTATACTTTGGGTGGGAGGAAAAGTTAGAGTTAGATGTCTTCTATCATGTTTTGTACGGAGTTTTTCGACTTTATCATTTGCTACTCATTTTTGTATAGGAGTCATGTATGTGCGATAGTAGAGCGGTGATGTTTTTGTCATATTTAAGCTATATTAAGCATGTATTAATACATTTTGGTTATATCAAAAAGCTTTATAGCATTATTCTGATTTACTACACTTTTGTAAATCACTTTTGTGTTGTCATTTTGTGTTTCAGCTCTTGCCTTTAGTTGAAAAATTGAAGCCCTGTGTGTTACCTTAATGTTATAACAATTCCATGCATGATGTAATTTTCGGTCAATTGAGATTTCATGTCAACCTTGAACATTCCCCCTTTAGCTAATTCACACACTGCACACCAGATTGTACCAATAGGTTGAGAAGCTTTGTACCTCTTTCCACTTTGCAAAGCCGGCCTTAACTTTGTTGACGACCCATAATAGGTTTGTGTTACCCATGTATGAAGACCAATGTAGTCTTCCAAATGAAAAAGAAAAGAAAAAGAAAAGAAAAGAAATAAAAGCCCAGTAGGCTTTGCCTTGAAACAGAGACACGGTCGAGGGTATATAGTAGCCACTTTAAAACCCAGATGCCTAAACCTTAATTGGTTAGGAGTCATCGACTTAGTGTTCGCTATGGTGGATGGGTAGGATTTAGCGTGTTGTAGGTGTAATTATCGAAGTCTTCGAAGTCAGAGTGAAGCACACGAGTTTGTGGTCAAGTGATCCTTTTGGCTTGATGCCCTAAACCTTAATTGGTTGGGAGTCATCGATTGGACCCCGTTACGGACTTTGGTGAAGTCGAGTTTTGCTTGTGCACCACACAATGTAACGAAATAAAGAAAGAAGAGTGTAGCTAGTCCTATTTAGGTTGGTTAGCAGGTTTAAGGCCATAGCGTGTAGCTAGGTTGGGGGAGGAATAGCTTTTTTGCAATTTATTGGCTCAAAGCTTGGTTACCTTAAGACGATTAGATGTTGGTGGAAATTTAGGTTGACTTCTTTGGGCAAATCTTTTGCCCTCAAACTTGTTCTTATGGTCTTTTGTTCTTTCATGTCGGTTTTTCGTTCGAGGTCTAAATTATTCATACTAAGGTAAGCTCTATACACACACTTTTGAACCTTATGCACTTTTGTAAAAGCCGCAAACACATACCTTTATTGTTTTTTAGCATTGCTAAGGGACTAACAACGTGTGGTTGAAGTGTGATTAGTGCCCAAAGAAGTTCTATTTTGTAAACCCTATTTAAGATAGGTTTTGAGTGCTTTTCTACGCACTAATCATATCAATTAAACCAATTGATGTGGTAGAATCCACTTAATTACCATGATTCACATTTAGGTTTGTTTTTGGTAAGTTTGCGGGTTTCGTGCCTCGGCCAATTAGTTCAAGTTTAATGTCAAGATATGCGAATCTTTGAGGATTTACAATTTTTTCATCATTAATGAAGAATTGTGAAGTGGATTTGAAAAGGAGGATGCGATAGCCAAATAGGGAAGCGGGGAGCAAACCAAAGTTTTGGCTATGATTGCGAAAATTTTGCAATCTAGCGAGAATGTAATTTGTTGAAATTTATGAAATTACTTCTTCATGAGAAATTCTTTGTTCCTAACAGAGATTTCTCAATTTCGCTATCTCCTGAAATTCGCTAGCATAGCGAAATTTTAAGCTACTCTGCGAAATTTCTTTGCATAAGCGAAAATGGCTGCCCTGTGTTTTTGATATTTTTGATTCCAAACGACCACGTTTTGATCAATTACCATTTTGTCCTTAATGTAATCTCTTATTTTAGGCATTTTTGTCATTTCACACATTAGGGTTGGCTATATAAGCCCCCTCAACTTTGTAACCCTAAGTAACTTTTTCATTTAATACAGTTTCCCGCAGCTTTTCATTCTAGGGTTTATTTTGCTCTCTTCTCTCTCTTCTTTCTCTCATTTCTCATTTGCCGAACACCCCCTTGAGGATGACAACTCAAGGGATGTAGCTAAGCCTCACTTTGAAGAGGAGGGTTGTAAGCTTGGTTTGGGGGTACATTTAGAGTTGTCCTCATGCTTTGAATGTTATAGGTACGACATTTATGGTTCCCAACTTTCCAAACTAGGGTTTAATGTCATTTAATGTCTTTCTTTTGGTCAATACTTGTCATACTTTAGGGTTCAGTGCATTCTTAATGGTAGATGCAAATATCGCTAGATGTCATTCTGAGCCATTAAAGGTTAAATGTTAGGGTTTCAAGCCCGAATGGGACTTTGAATGCTTAGTATTTGGGTTGACTCAAATAGGAGTGGTTCTAGGTTTAGGTTTATAAACAAAGATGCGGTTTTGGCTTTGACGCTATATGTCATTTGCCTGTCTGTGAGAAATAACCGAGGACATTTTAATACCCCCATATTATCAAGCTAGTGACCCAAGCCTTCAAAGTTACCATTTCACATTTCACATTAAGCCATTACAGTTAGTCAGTGAACAAACAACTTCCCTGTTTTTAAACAAATCTAAAATCAAACAAAAGTCTGCCATTTTCCATCAACGTCGCGAATCATTCGTGGGATGAAAACCCATCCGTGTTCGACCCTAGACGCTACTGCGGTAGCTTGACCTACGGCCGATGGGAGAACATAGGAAACAAAATATTGTTGATTCAGATCACCCTGCGGCACGAATCAGTAGACTCTCTCTCTACATTCTTCTTCTTATTCTCCTCCGTTTCTCTCTCCTTTCTTCTCCCAAAACCAGTTTGGAGAACTTGATCAAGAGGACTTGTCCTCTCATGCCACATGTCAAGCCACCATTTGGTAGCTTGGATTCCCGCATCTCTTATCTCTTACTTTGGATCCTATCCAATGGCGCGTGCCAAGTGTCTTTCATGGGTCCCACTTGAGCTCATGTTTGGCTCATCATACTTTTGACACGTGGCACACTTTGTGAGTCCTCGGTGTGCCCGTGTCCCATACCACTCCGGTGCCTCAGCGTGAAATTCGGCGTAGGTGACGAGTCGACATGATAGCTGAATTTCACAAGACAATTCCAACGGCGAAGTCCGTTTTGTTATCCGAGATCTAGAAAAGTGCGGATTTGACCAAAGAAATTACCGCACCGCTTTGACCAAATTACGGATCACGAAGTCGACTACGAGCCACGCCCTGAACCTCGACCCATCCCTGGTCCTACATTTTCACTTATTATGTGAGGCGCTGCGCGTACCACCTTGGGATTGATACTAGTTCCTCTGGCCTGTATTGGGGGTGTGGGGAAATAAACTGTTGCGGCGTCCACGATGGCGGGAGTGCGTTACCACGAAATCACAGGATCCTTGCCTCTGGGAGCAATCCTATCTCATATGTCGAGTGCATGCGTAGCGGCGCCCCAAAACCCGGGGGTCCGTTGACAACTCGTCCACCCGCGGAATATTCGTGAATGTCGGGTAACGAGCACTACTCCGCAATCGGGTAAGAGTCTCCTTTGTGCGGGAGCTCTACTGAGAAGTATAACACATCCCAAGAAATTCACAATGACCTCCACGGGGTCCAAATACGAGTAAAATAATAGCCGCGGGCCATCAATACTCTGAAATATATCAACCAACTATCTCACATAGTTCAAGAGTTAATAAATTACTCTTAATTCAACACATATATTAAAATTACAACATTCTAATACATGTCATATAATAACATCAAAGCCATAAGTCGACATGTTCATATGCGGTCCCGAATGTGGGTGTTGATGCGCACTTGACGTGCACGAAAGGGGTCCACATTTGAGTAAGCAAAGCCCGAGTGAAGTGATAATCTCCTACAAGGGCTACTCCCCACCTAAGTGCACATGCAATGGTAAGCATAATAAAACACACATCCAAGTCTTGACATACACATGTCTACTGAATGTCTACATTCCATGAATGAGACTCAACTCACCGTGTCCCATGTCTGGGAGCTCGTCGGCTCCATCCTCAATATGTCATTGAGTAATATATCCCGAGTCACTCAGGCTCGTCTCACATGCATCGCCAAGCTGTGGCAAGCATCCAGCGTGTGATGATCAGTATCGAGCCTCACCTTTCCAGTTACGATGCAAGTGTCGATGGGCGACAAATCCCGAGTCAATCCAGAATCTTATCACACAACCCGAAGTCTATGTGATAAACATGACCGTGTGTCTTCTTTGGGCAACATAACTTTTCGGGTGATGCCGCAGGTCTCTTACACCCATACGCCTCGAGTTCTCATGACTCCTCGAGCATACGTGCGCCGCTGAATGAAATCATTTGAAACGAGGTGTTGTTTTTAAGTAGACCCGACCCTCGATATAAATGAGTGGGAGGACTCCGATAATCTATTTTGTGGACAACCCTCCGATGTATATCAATTGGGTAGACTCCGACGATTGATATTATACGGACAACCCTCCGATGTATATCAATTGGGCCGACTCCGACGATTGATATTTTATATGGACAACCCTCCGATAAATAATATTGTTGGTGACCCTCAGAAACAATTCTCTCAGAAACCACCTCATGCCTCCTCCTATTGTTCTAGGCGCGGTGCATATGAAATGCAATCGGCCATTTCCATTTCCTTAACCCGTGCGACTCATTTGGACGTTGTCCTATTAATCAAGCCCACTAATCAACACCTGCAGCGGTGTTGATGCAACCGTGTACTCAAACACACCATCAACGCCTAGCACAGGTGTCGATCTCAACTATGCACTCACACCTAATTTCTAGGTTACCCCAGTGCATATGGAATGCATGATGCCAATTCCAACACATTCATGCTAATATATTCACATGCATATATATTAACATAATTAAATCACAAAAAAACATGTTAGGCAAATTCACAATCAATTACACCAAAATTAGCTCACACGCAGGGTACAGTGTAAACACGAGCAATTCATTTTTGAATCACTCCAGCCATACACATTTTCTAGTAATAACACACAGCCGAAGACATCGAGTCCGAGATCAAAACCAAACCTCAACATAAGTCGGAATTTGCTGAAAGTAGTCCAGAAAATTACTATCATGGCGTCTATAACAGATGAAAATTGGCCGACTGTCCCCAAAAGCAGTCCTAATTGCTTGGGCTATCCAAAACTAGTCGAAAAATTCCTAAAAATTACTATACTCAGTCCAAAAATTTGAAGCTGATTCTGACATTTCACGGCCTCTAAGCCAATCCACAGCCATTAAATGGCCTTTAGGTTAGAAATAACACAAGTAGGAAAATTCTCTACCTCACGGAGTTTGTCGAAACTCCAACTTTTTGGTGTCCACGTGTAACTCTCATTACGTAGATCAACTTTGCCTTCAGTCCCGACGAAAACCTACGGTCCGATTTTCATAGATATGAGAAAGAAGCGAAAAGAGAAATAAAAAATAAAAATATCTCTCAACCTCTCTCTCTCCGTCTAACGAAAATTTGCCTCCTCCTGTTTTTTTTTTTACTTTTATTATTTTTTATAATATTATTATTTATTATTATTATCATTTTGATACATAACTTATATTGCCTCATTAGGTCAGTTTCTTCCCAAGAAAATTTTATTTCTTCGAGTTCAATTATTTTAAATGAACTTCACTCAGATCATTTTCTATCTTCCAGAGATTTTTGGTAAATCCTAGTCCACGATCATTGACGGTTTATCACCCAGAAAATCGTAAATATTACGCTTGTCTCGAGTGACGAAACTTTTCGGGGTCACTAGCTTCAGCGAGGCAGAATTTAGCAGTTACTGTCCAGTTTTTCGTCATTCGAGATGCAGAATTTTCGAGTTTCAGCGAAGTGCTTGTTTTACATTTTGAGAAAAATTGAATTTTTCGGGTTTACGGTCACGAAATAACATATCATACGCCTTGCTGACTAAATGCCCATCCTTGGCCTTAGTCACGATAACTTAGCCACGTCTTGAAATCCTTACTTGGCTTATAAGTCTTAAGCCTCTTTCGAACTAGAAAAGGTTGATCATCCCTCTTCTCACTAGTATCCGTAGCTAGGATATCGAGTGCACCCTCTATCTCTCTCTATGGTCAGAGTCATCCCGACCATGGAGTCCATGTCTTATAGGCGGAGCCCTACAATCGGGTTGATAATTTTCATATTGAGAATGCGGTTTAAATAATTGTTCATTACTTGAATGTGTTGGCTTAGATTATTGGCTTGATGATCCATAATTCGAAAAATATGACGTTGGAGGTTGTTCGGGCTCAACATCATACTGATAGTATCCAAAGCCTCGATATGCAATGTTGCCGCTATCAGAAGAATGATTATATCTATAAGAATCATTAGCTCGTGTTCCAGTAGCTGAATATTGATCAAAATCATTCCCACTAAAGGCATTGGAAGAATTATCACTATCTCCAAAATCATGATAGGATCCATCTCCTATTCCCTTGAACTGAGGTCTTGATCCTAGAGCTAATGTTTGGAAGTGCTCATCAATTTGGTGATAGTTGGATTTGTAATCATTCCCACTGGAATAGTCATCATCACTAGGAAATGTAGTCAATCTTTCCAAGTGTTTTTGTTGTTCCCATATGCCTGGTCTATATCCATGATTAGTATCTTGCGTGGCATAATAAATTTCATCTCCTTATGCCCACGACATGCCATGATCAACTTGATTAACATAACCACCATCAACAACACCACTTGCTACAATGCCACCAACAGCTCCATTGTCCCCATTAGTGTCTTCACTATCTTCATTGCCTCCACCAATGTTCCTATCCCCTATATTGACTCTATCGTCACCATCATCACTATTGGAACTTGAAGAAATTATTTGAGGAGCCTTACCTTTATGAGAAGAACCAATGTCTCTTCTTTGCACAATACTGCTTGAACACCTACTAATCCTGTAACTTGTGCTACCATCATCTTCACGAGCTACTTCTCTACCTTCTTTATTTTCAAAAAAAATATACATCTAGACTTATTTTCAAAATATTGTTAAAACTAATCTTTTTATTTTTAAAAACCTTATTTATTAAATACGGTTTTAAAAATTAATCTTAAAATTGTATTCATCAATTGTGGTTTTAAGGTTAATTTTTGAAATCGTAGTTAAATAATACGATTTTAAAAAGTAAAAAGAATAATTTTGTAAATATTTTAAAAGAAGTGTATACGTATTATTTTTTCTAAAAATGAATTACTTAATATGAAACTCATAGACAGATGCACATGCATGTTTCACGCTCATTTAACATCGGCCACACATCTTGTACGTATGTTGGAACTCGTGCATGTATTTTGTAAGCATTCAATAATTGATGAAATGAAACTAAGGTGGTGTTTTTTTTTTTGACTTAATGCTGAAAGCTATTTAACTTTTAGAATTAAGCTGTTTGTTTTTTAAAATTTTCATGACTTATTACTGAAATTTTTTAAAAAAGTTCTGAATAGAAAAAGTGAAAATATTTAGCTTTTTCTATTCAGAAAAAGTCATTTTCCACTAAAACAAGAAAAACTTCATCCTTACCCAACAAGGAGAAGGGCTAGCAATACACACTACTAGGGATGATAACAGGAGGATTTGGGACAAGGCGACCCCATCCCGACCCGGCTCGTTTATTTTTTTCAATTCCAAACTTGTCTTATTTAAAAAATTCGCAGGCGGGCGGGGATGAGAAAAATTCTGAACACATGCGTTACATTTGATTTTTGTTTTATTTTTTTTTATTATTTATTTTTATATTTGCTTTTTATTTTATTATATTAAAATTAATATATTTCATAAAAAAAATAAAATTATAAATTTTTATAAATTGTTTTCAAAAACATTCTAATTATTATTATTATTTACATTAATATATATAATATAAAATAATAAAATTATTTTTAAAATATAATCGGGGCGAGGCGGGAGTAACAATACCTGCTAAAAACACGATTACAATTAAACTAAACCCGTCCCATTAAGAGCGAGGTTGGGCGAGAACCCGAAATAATCCGTTTCGTTGCCATCCTTACTCGCTATCCAATGTTAAAAAACGAACAACTTAATACTTAATGTTATTAAGTACTGTGACATTAAGCTTAAAGAGTTATATTAAATTATTAAGTAAAACCCAGGCACCACCTAAGCTTTATTCAAAAGGTTTCGTGGGAAAGGGATCAGATACTCCACTTCAGATGAGTCTCAAAGTAATTCACTTTAAAAAAAAAATAGGAGTAACATTTTTTTTTTAAATATTGTGAAAACCATATTAACTTAAAACTTAATTTACCAATAGCGTTTAAAGATTATTTTTAAATCATATTTAAAAATTAGGGTTTTAAGGTTAATAACAATTATGATTTTAAGATTAATTTCGAAATTGTATTCACTTATTAGGGTTTCAATGTGTTGGGTCCTCCCCTTTGTGTGGGCTAGACCAATGGGCAAAGCCCATTGTTTTAATAAAAAAAAAAAAAAAAAAAAGCAAATCACAAATGGAGAGCTGCTGGTGGTTCGAGTATTGACGAAAAAGAGAAGAAGAAAAAAAAATAGGAAGAGGTTTTGAAAGGAGAGAAAGGGGTTAAGGTTTTGATCATTTTACAAGATGGAAGGCCAAACAATGTCGGTTTTGGCTCAAATTTGATGTGGTGACTCCTTGCAAGGCGATCTTCAATCCTAGTGGTTTTGATCTTTGATTAGCTCTCCATATTACCCATTTAGCCATTCCACCATTTGGTGATTTTTTTTCCCTATTTTCTCTTGTTTTATCCATCATTGGGATGATGTTTATTGTTCTGGTGTTCCAAGAATGATATTCTTGATGTGTGTTTGTTTTGAGCCTCTAAATTTCTTGTTAGAGAAGAACTTCATGTAACCCATTATTGTCATTGTTGAAATAGTGGAAGTTTAAGTGGCCTATGGATCTCGTGGTTTTTACCCTTTTTATTTGAGGGTTTTCCATGTAAAAATTGTTGCCTCATTGTAGTTGATTTATTGTTGTTTGGTTGGCTTTGTTGTTGGCTCAATTGTTTGTTGAACCTATTTTTGGCACACAAAGAGGGAAAGGTCTTTTTTAGAATAATTGCATTTGGTAGTCTTTGCCAACAAACTGGTATTAGAGCTTGCTTGTTTGGAGTTTTTCTTATGTTCAAAAATGGATGACGGTATGATAAAATTAAATTCGATGAATTATTCCACTTGGAAGCGTATGATAGAAGATTTTCTTTATTGTAAAGATTTATACAAGCCTATTCGATTAAAAGAAAAACCATCAGACACACTTGATGATGATTGGGATGTGGAACATAGAAAAGCCATTGCTTATATGAGAAGGTGGATGGATCCAACTCTACATGAACACATTGATGATGAAATGAACGCATATATTGTTTGGAAAAAGCTTGAAAACATTTTTTCTAGGAAAACATCAGGAAATAAAACTACTTTGATTAGAAGACTTGTCAACTTGAAGTACAAGGATGAGAATAACATGGTTGAGCATATAAGTTCTTTTCAGGGTATTGCGAACAAGTTGGTTGCCATGAAAATGAACATTGATGATGAGATGCAAGCATCATTACTTCTTAGCTCCTTACCTAATAGTTGGGAGACATTGGTTGTAATAGTTAGTACTTCCACTCCAAATGGGATTCTAACTATAGAGAGTGTTAAAGATAACTTTCTAAATGAAGAGGCTAAAAGGAAATAAAAAGGTGAATCTTCTTCTGGAGTACTTGTTCATGAAAAACAGGAAAGACAAGAAAAACCAGAAAGGTGTGGGAGAAGTCAAAGTAGAAATTCCCATGGTTTTAGAGGAAGATCAAATCGAAAATATATTAAATGTTATCAACTGCAACAAGGTTTGGCATGAGGAAAGAGTACGATTTGGAAAAAGGAACATAATGATTTGAAAGAAAATAAAAGAGACTAATACGATTCTTTCTTGAATGTGATATGATTGTGATTGATGACAGTTGTGTTAGTCTTGCAACCCAAGATAGCAATTGGGTAATTGATTCTGGAACCTCATTCCATGTTACTTCTCATAGTGATTTTTTCACTTCCTACAGAACTGGTGATTTTGGTAATGTTAGAATGGGAAACAGTGGTGTATCCAAGATTGTGGGTATTGGAGATGTTTGCTTATAGACTAGTATTGGAAACAAATTGGTACTCAAGGATGTTAGACATGTTCCAGATATTTGTCTCAACTGGATATCCATAGGTAGACTTGATGATAAGGGATTCACAAATTCTTTTGGTGAAAGTAAATGGAAGCTCACCAAAGGCTCTTTAGTAGTGGCAAGGGGAAAGAAACAGAACACCCTCTATGTCATGGAAGCTAAGCTACATAAATGAGAGATTAATGCAGCTCAACGGGATGTAAGCATTGAACTTTGGCATAGGAGGCTTGGTCACATCAATGAGAAAGGACTTCAAACTCTTGTTATCCACTATCTAGAAGGCCAAATGTTATAGATTTAATTCATACTGATGTTTATACTATGCAAAATAGAATTGTTGGCGGTGCACTTTATTTTCTGACATTCATTGATGATCACTCTAGAAAAGTTTGGGGTTTTGCTTTGAAAACAAAAGACTAGGTGCTAGATGCCTTTAAAGAACTCCATGCCAGATTAGAAAGAGAAAGAGGAAGAAAGTTAAATCCTATCATAGCAGATAATGGTGGTGAATACAGGGGTCCATTTGAAAATTATTGCAAACTTCATGGCATTCAACTTGAAAAGACTGTACCTAAAATGGTGTAGCCGAGAGAATGAATAGAACCATTGAAGAAAGGATTAAGTGTATTATGCTTTCTCATTCTATGCTACCTAAGTCCTTTTGGGGAGAGGCTATGAGAACATCAATTGACTTGATAAACCTTTGTTGAAATTGTTGCATCATTTGAATGATCTATTCTTGAAGTTGTGCTTGCACTCTTTGCATTTCCATAATTTTTTCCATCAAACTCTTCTTTCACTTCTTCTCGTGTCTTCCTTTGAACTTCTACCAACTTCTCTTCAAATGTTTCAGTTGCTGTTGTAAACTTTTGTTCTGCAAATCTTAGCATCTCTTAGGCATTTTCAGTTGTGCGATAAAGTAGATATTGATTGCCGTACTACTTCTACGAACTAAGGTAGGAGTAACACGAATCCATAGCCTCGAACACGTTCATGCCTCTCTCGACCCATCACTCGGGCATATATGTCATCTACAGATGTAGATGCTACAGATGATGCAGAAGCAGTAGAAGCAGCAGGAGAAGAAGAAGACATCCCTTTAGGTTGGGATAGTAACTGCTCAAATTGATTCAGACATTACAAAAACAAAAATAATTGTTAGACTTATACAAATAATTTAGTATGTAGCTATGATTGAAATACAAGTATATAAAATTTAGATACTTCATTACCATGATGCCTTAGACGATCATCAACGATCCTATCTTTTTTTGTATGTGTTAAGACAAACATCTCAACTCTATTAGGCTCAGTTCGATTGTCCCTTTTTTGTGCCTATTCTTATAAGTAAAACAATTAAGTTATTTTTTATGAACTATTGATGTACAAACAAATCTTATTAATAATAAATTTTCTACCTGTTCTTGTCGGATTTGAGCATAACTTTTTGATCCCGATGTATGCTTTATGACTTGCTTTGCCCTATTAGCTTTGTTTTTTTCCCCAGAGATATGCTATATTAATTAAAAAATAACATATCACACCTATATATTATACTAAACATAATAGATTACTATAAATGAAGTATTAAATTAGATATAACTAATAAATATGATCTTATTTGAAGATGAGTGATAGGCCGAAAGTGTGATGTGTGATTTGTATAAGCTAGGTAAGCGCCTATGTGCACAAGTGCACGTGTCGTATCAATTTATATAGTGTACCTAAGTACGGATATCGATCCACGAGGAGAAGTGTGTTAACTACTTAAATTGGCCTTATGATATTATCTGGGCTTAAACTCTTAATGAATGTCTAACTAATGTATGAAATTAAAAGTAAACCTAATTAGCTTGTGAAATTACTTTGCTGTGAAAACTAGGGATTTGTCTCACCCTGCTTCTTTCGATGGATGTTTACCTAGAGGAATTACTATTCAGTTTATTAATGATTTCTCGATGACGGGGTGATCGTGCTTCACAGGGCACCCTCTCTCGGGAAGTATATCCATCTATCTCGCTAGTAGGGTGGGAGTACATCTCTACCTGAGCCACATGCACTAAGCAGCTTACATGCTCAAACCTTAATCGCCACCCTCGGAATCGGGATATCTCTATTTGTCGATTGACCAAGGGTTGCTCTATTCATATCCTGAAGTCACTTATCTCTCGATCACCGGTTCTTGATGATGAGATATTGATGTTGGCCAAACTTCACGATGAAAAACAAACCACAGAAGTAGAACAATCGATATAAATCATGAATAAACTGAATAATATAAGATTTAAGCCTTAATCCATACAGCTGAAACATGGTTCAACAAAATCCTAGAAATAGTTCTAGAATATATCCGAATTAAATACAACCATGGTTCTATGAATCATGACAAATGCGAGGAAAGGAATCAGCGAGTCTTTTCAATCTCTTGGAGTTTGCTGGCCAGCCGTTTTTGTACCCTTGTCGTGCGTTCTTGATGACTAAATTCGGTCTCCCTCTGAAATCGTAGAGGCGTCCCACGGCGTTAGGATGCTCCTTGGCAATTATGTTGACTAGGCGTCAGCGACGAGCGCGTCAGCGGCGTTGCTTCCTGGACCTCGATTTTCCTTGCGGTTCAAAAAGCGAAGACCCCTTTTCTACTGATGCACATAAACTCCAAAATAGATATTGAAGCGATACTTTACACTTATTAAGATGGAAAATAGAGCTAAAATGTAGTAAAGACACAGGTATGACATGAGCGTTTTAGACACTCATCAATGAGTATAAAAAGATACACTAAATGAAAAAAAAATTATTATGTTTACCTTTGCCCTCGAGTGTGCCCCAAAAGTTAATGAGTCACCTCCATTCATCATCTGATAAGTGTGGAGGTTTGTGGCGCAATTTCTCTTCATCTGTATTATAAGAGTCATAATACTTGGCCTTCATCTTATTTCTATAACTTTTGAATAGATTTCCACAATATGAAATAATGTAGCTCTTGTACATTTCATCCATTTCATATTTCTCCTATATTTCATGAAAAAGTCATATATAATTAAGATGTTTCATTTTCAAATAATAACATTACAATTTAGATGAATAGTAATTGACATACCAATATTAAGGCACAAAGCTTTTCCTTTATAACACTAACGTAGTGATGCACGACACCCCACCTACTAGCGGGTGTGAAACCTCCACGAAATCCCATTTGTATACTCTAGCGACTAGAAATTCACGTAGGCGAATTTGTGTTACTTCTTGAAAACTCCTATAAAATTTTTTCCTTTTTCCAATTTATGATTTGGTAAAATCTCGGCAGCATCTCAGCTGCAATAAAGACATATTCCAAATCATGTATATACAATTTACACTTTTCCATTTACACAATTTACACTATTCCAAATATGGCAACCAACAACGTTCTTTCAAAGAGCCTCAGGCTTAACACATTTCCACAAAACTATACTATGTGCATACATATGCTCCAATATACAAATTCAAAGTATTTTCTTACAAAATATTGTTAACGACAACACTGTTACTAAAGTCAGGAGAATCCTAATTTGCTCCAGCGTTCGAGTGTCTGTACCTGGAAAACAGTTTTAAAAACAGAAAATAATGAGCTAAAAGAGCTCAGTGAGTGTATGCTTTATAAAATATTTTGCTTTTTCGGAAAACATCTCAAAACTGTAAAACTCTCTTTTTTAAGATATTTTCCAGAAGCCTTGCTTGCTTACTTTGCTTTGCTTTGAAAGTTTCTAAAACTTTTCGCAACTTCTTGCTTTACTTCTAAAACTTTTCTCAAATCTCTTGCTAAAGTTTATAAACTTTTTATAAATATAAGAACTGGCTCAACCATGCTTTAAAATAAAAGCAGAACGCAGGCTCAGTAGTTTTGCTTTTAAATCCTGCGGGAGCACAGGTAACCGCTCGTTTTGAAATAAAAATGGGAGCCTGGGCTCAACCATTTGCTTAAAACAAACATGGGAGCCTGGGCTCAACCGTGCACCAGTGGTTGATTTTTCAAATCTGTAATAAGCATGCTTATAAATCATCAACCCTTTGGAGCGCTCACGCTAGCGTACCCCAGTAACCACGGGGCACAGGCGTGACGGTGTCGGTGGTACGGACACGATTAAAGCTCACCTAGGTGAAAGGCCTGGGCACGCCTTCACCTTTCGGGGTAAATGGTGGAGCCGGCACGGGTCTCCGTCACCATAATTTAGTTAACGCGTTAACCTTATATATACTCGATGCGTACCACGGTCTCGCTAGTACATGATGCATGAAGTAATTTTGTCGACCCGGTGAATCTAAAATGCATGAATGATATCCTAACACCACCAGATGCACGTGCGAATACCTCATTGCGTATGCTTGCTTAAACTAGGGATTTTAGTTAGGCATGTTTTCAAAAATATTCTTTTGCTTGCTTGCTTGAAACATGGTTTAATAATTCAAACCATTGTTTGCTTTGAATATGGTTTGATAAATCAAAACCATTTGCTTGCTTACTAAACTCATTGCTTGCTTTTTAAAAGTATGGTTGAATAAATCAAAACCATTACTTGTTTGCTTTTCACATATGGTTTAAAATCAAAACCATTGTTTGCTTTCTAAACCTCATTACTTGCTTTAAAATATGGTTTACAATCAAAACCATTAAATACCAATGTAAAACAGTTTATAATAATACACTAGTATTTGTTAAATTGGTTTAGAACACTCACCTTTTTGTTTCCCTACACTTGAGCACGACTCCACAACTTTCCCGCCTTTGCTTTTAGCCTACACACTCAAACGAATATGGCGAAAACATTAATCGCCTACGTAATCACATAAACTTAACGTACTTCATACGCATTATTCACTGTGAGCTGTCGTAGGCGACGAGTGCGCCCGAGTGCGCTCACGTGTTTCATTGAGTTCTTATCTTCTTTGAACCTCTCTTAATCATTTAGTAAGGTTCCTATACTAACGGTGTATGATTTTAAGCTTAATATGAGAAAATACAACAATCTGGGCATTTTGGGCGTGTGAATGCAGGGTACCACTATGTTGATCACGATACGATCTAGGAACACGATGCATGGAGTAGATGCCGAGTGCGATGAGTGCAAAACTCATCTATGTTTTGAGTTCATTTCACATGCTATTTTGTACATTTATATCATATTCATGTAAAACTCATAAATTCCTCTTAAACTTGGTTTTGTAGGATTATTGATAAAAAGCAAGTGATTTGGCAAGAAATGAGCAATATATTTCCAAAAGAAGAGTCATGGGAGTCTCACGGCCGCTCTTGGGAAGATTAATTTTTATGTACCATCTGGAACATCAAATGGTTCAATTCCCTCATAGCTGCATTCTACATTCAAAGAGCTTTCTAACCCAGTACTCTGCGCCCAAATCAGGAGTTAAAGCGACGAGTTATGGCCCTGAGCAAGTTAGAAGAAAAACCTTGATTCTTGTCGAGAATTTGTCGCGGCGGGAAATGGTGTCGTGACGAGAAATAGTATGAGGCAGAAAACTTGGTCGCGACCAAAAATCTTTGCGAAACAAAAAAGGCCGTGATATTTTGACCTAATTTCAAGCCCATTTCACCCTAGGACCATATATATACTCGTTTTTTAGGTAAAGAGGCAAGCGGGAAGATTGGAGAGCCTCTCTCATGAGGTTTATCTCTCTAAACTGCCCATTTTCGATTTTCTGTAGATTTAATTTGTTTTGAATTTTAGAGTAGTTTTAAAGCGATTTTTATTTCCATTGAAGAGAGATTTGGTCTTTGTATAATAGAGATTCAGATTTCACTAAGGTTAGACAAAGATTGAAGCTAAAAATCTGGATTCTCTCTCTCCTAAATGGGTTTTTATATATAAGCTAGCCGTTTCTTAGTTTTTGTTGCAGATTTTTATTTTTAATAGATCTTAGAGTAGTTTTAGAGCAGATTTTGTTTCTATTGAAGGGATTTCGGTCTTGTACTTCGGATAATTCAATTTATTTATTGTTGGGCGAAGATTAAAGCTCAAATCTGGATTTTTTTCTCTTCTTGTCTCTTGATTTCTTTCTTCATTTCTTACTTTTTGTTTGATTGGTGATGATTGGAATCCGGTAATGGAACGATAAACACCTACAGGGTTGGGGGTTAATTGTTGAACATTCAGTTGCGAGTTTTTCACGCCTTTGTGGGTTTGAAGACTGAATTTATATAATTGGTACTGTTCATATAATTAGCTGTTTGGAATATTAGTAGCTTATACCCAAAAGAATTTGTATCTTTGCTCACGATTTCGGAGGCCCTGTGGCCACGAGAGATGGAATTCTGAGTAAAAAGAGCGGTAACTTAGGGAGTATGTTAGACTAATATCTTGGAACTAATGAACTTTGAAAAATTACTTTGATAGATCACTAATTTACTCATGGTGTGAGGATTAATTGAAATGATGTATCAATTTAGTTAATCAGAGGTTTCTCCTTAGTACGATGAAAGGATCTTGATCCACGTGTTAGCAGATCTAATCAGGAGATAGAAAATTTTGTATTAGATTTGAAGGACGAGATACCAATTACATTGGGAGAGAAGGCTTGCATTATCTTGTCATAAGAGGCAAGGAATTCTTAAGTCTGAGAAATGGTTGTGAAGTATTGAAAAAGGAAAACAATCAAATCTTAAAGAGTTCCAAATTTTACAAGTAGCTATTTAGACCCATTTGTCCTGAAAAGGAATATGGTGTGTTAGATAGTGAAATGTATGGTGTATGGAAAAATCCAAACTATACTACATTGCTCTTGGACAAATCCGACATTCAACTCACAAATGTTACTTTCAAGGAAATGCAAGGCATTTTTGTGAATAATTATCCCATCCCTAGTGACTACTCTTCATACCTTTTAGAAATTAAGTAGTTGTTTATATGGTAGATTTTTTAGGATTAGTTTTTAAATCGGGTTTTGTTTCAATTAAATTGATTTTATTGACATCCTATTTGGTCGCCTAAATAGTGAAGAGCCCTTATGTCGGGGTGATCGAATTTCAATTAGAGAACCTCCAATCCTCGTGGGTATGATATCCGGACTCTGAGTCCACTTATTACTTGTATGACCCACTTAACGGAAAGAGGTTGAGTGTTAATTAATACTTTTCATTTCAGTTTTTGAGTATACTTACTTTTGTTTCAAATCAGTTTTTGAGTATTTACAACATTCACTCCCTTGACCATATTTTCACATATACATCATTTGGTCACTCTTAAACAAGTTTTTGGCGTCGTTGCCGGGGATTGGCGCGGTTCACTTTCTCTCATTTGAAGTTGACATTTTGAAGAACGGGTAATTTGCTAATTTAGACAATTTTATTTGTATTTTTATTTTATCTTTTTAGTTTGTGATTTGTTTCTTAGTTAATTTTTTTATTAGTATTTTGTACTTTATTTTCTTTTGTTTTTCTTCTTATTTGTTGGTACTTATGGAGGAACATTCAATAGAAGATAGATTTGCCTCCATAGAAGCTAAGCTTGAACTACTTCTTCATAAATTGGACCAAAGAATTCACAATGACTTACTCATGGAACAAGAAGTATTGCCTTATCAAGGGAGTTCAAATCCCACATTTAAGGAGGAAGAAGGATTGCTCCTGTTAAAGACATATTTTATCTACATGGAAGAGCGAGAAGATGATTAATCTTCATGAGCAGAAATTTCAGATTTAGATGCCTTCAGTCAACACTAGTGCTAGATTTAAAAATGTAGAAGCTCAAATAGGACACTTGGTCCAAGCATTCAAGGAAAAATTTTCTAGGACCTCTCCTAGTAACACTTTGCCAAATCCCAATGAATGCATTGATACTCCTTTGAGCAGTGTGCAGAAATTTCATATCCTGAAATCTGTGGAAGAAGGTGAAAATGAGCTGGAAATTGAGAACAGGCACTCTAAACAACTTAGATGATGAAGAGTCATTTATTGGATAAAGCGAAATTTGAAGTAAGTCAAGTAATGGCTGTGAAAACATTTAGTGAAGATTGACCTTTACCTTCCCCATGGATTGCTTGACTTGGGGCATTGAAGGGGATCTACAAAATTCTCATATACTAAGGAACCCTTTGCTTTCCTCGAAACTGACATGGATTAACACATCAACAAGGGGACCTCGCCCCTTGCTTGTGGGTGAGGAGAAAGCAAGTTCCAATCTTCACCAACCGTACCTTTGTAGTAAAGAAAGAGCCATGTGCGAAAATTCTACGACAGCTCAATCAAAGAGCACATGTTTGAGCAGTCCCCCCTTAAGCTTTATAAATGTGTTACATCAACATCACATAGAGGTGTTTTGAAGAAAAGTGGCTGAACCACCAGCCATAATTAAGGGGATTTTGAGTTTCTTTCCCCTCTTCAAAGTCTGAAAGAAAACATCCTTGAGCTGAATGGTTATGAAGAGGAAGTGCTTTCCAAGATGAATGATTGGTCAAATGGAAGCACTAGTACTTTTCCAATGAGTCTAGCTAGACTCTAAGCGGGGCTTGTGACTTCTTGAGAGGCAACCCTAAGCTAAGTAATAAAGTTCTATCCATTCTCTTTTCTTTTACTATTTTTTTAGTTATTTTATTTGTTGCTGTTTTTTTCTTCTTGGGATGAAATTCCAGCGGAGTGTTTCTTTTGTTAGTGTTTTTAGAAATAAGATAAGTTTGAAGCTCAACATGTTGTCATGACTAGTTTGCAAGAGCGAAGGCAAGAAGTTGGAAAGTGGTTGATGTAATTATAGTGCTTGAAGTGTGAAAAAAAAAATGGAGTGGAGATGTTCATCAAATTTAAGGTTTTTGAGATGAAAAAAAAAAACCAAATTGAACTAAAATATAAAGTTGGAAGGTTCATGATCATGCTTGAGGAGAATTGAAGACAAAGAGATGGTTTAAGCATGAATGAAAGCATTAGGGTTGCTATTGGAGGAATTTTGAGAGAATATATAAGCATGAAGGACTTTTGAAGGATAGCAAGTGATATGGGCAAGAGACAAAGCAAGGAGAACCTAAGGAGTCAAGAAATCTTCACACTGAACACCATTGAACATTCTGATTTTTCTGTATTGATTGAGGCTCAAAATAGTTCACCTCAGCCCATAAGCACATTCTACATTGAAAGGGCTTTCCAACGAGTCCTTACATCCAATTCGAGCTAAAATAGGAGATATGAGTATAACAAGTTGGATAAAAAACGGGGGTGCTGAGCAAATTTCGACGTGACTAGCACTGATCCATGAGCTTTTTAACCCTTTAAAACCCATTTTCTTCTTCCTACTTTATACTCTATCTTGCCATACTCTTTTTCCACTCCAACCCTTGTAACTTCCCCAACCACTTTTCAAATTCTTCTCCCATCCACTCAAATCCTAAATCACATTCCTCCCCAATCCATCTTCATCATCTTCAAGCTTCCAAAACCCCTCCACAAACCCACAAACTTACCTTTGTTTGAACCCCAATTTCATCCATCATTCAAAGCATCAAAGAGGAGTTACAATGGAAGAAAATTTTTGTGCTTAGTTGTTTTGTTTTTGGAGTTCTTGTGGATCATTGTTGATTGTGGAGTGATTTGCATGTATTGAAGGAAGTTTTGAAGAATCAAAACTCACTCATTAGAGGTGAAGGAAGTTGGTGCACACTAAGTGTTTGAGAAAATGCCCAGCCACTTTCATGGCTCCAAAAGAAGCAAAGAGTGTATCAGGGTAGTACACCAATGTCAATGTCTGAAAATCATCAAGGTTCCTATTCAAAATGGCCAAGACTACAAAGGGGTTCTTTCCCAACTCTCTTTTCTTGCCCTTTTACTTTATTGCTTCCTTTTTGCTCATTGCTAGACATTTAGGACAATGTTCATCTCAAAGTTTGGGGGTGTTTATTTTTTGTTAGTTTATCATGTCACACCCCACATGTTGCAAATGACAACTTTGAAGATGAAATTTTCTGGTGCTTTTCTGGATAATGACTTTGTTTAATGCTTCCTAACTTACATCTTAGTTTGGTATACCTTTTTTTTAGTTAGAGTTTATTGAGTTAATTGAGTTTTGCTTGGAGTTGTTGTGATGTCAATAAGGACCATAAATGAACCCTTGGCATATGGACAATGAGATAATAGGACTTAATGCTTAATGAGTTATCTTTAATAGGCTGTTAGTCATTGGTTTCTCAAAATCCATGCCACGTGGTCACTAAGTACCCTTGAAACAGTTTTGCTTAGGTTAGAGAAGATTTATGAAAATCCATCTAATTTTGATCCATAGGTTCTAGAACACTTGTTCTATTATAAGCTTGAGCGAAATCTAGGCAATGACAATTGAGAAATGATATGGGCCATCCTTGGAAAAGATTGTGCCTTCGAAGCTAACCCATTAATATGCATACTTCCTCTATTACCAGATGTTGAGCCTTAAAGGCAAAATTACATTTTAAAAAAAAAAAAAACCAAGTTTGAAACTGATAACCTTCCTATACATCACTATCCTCAATAAAGAGAACCAAAACTCACCCATAACATGAGATTTGAACATAATTGAGAAATGTGGCGAGGAGGCTTGAGTTTGGGAAAAATAACTCCAAATTGGTTGAAATATAGGTTAAGTTGAAAATCAAAGAGGTTGTCAAAAAAAAAAAAGAAAAGATCAAAGTGTAAAGAAACTTAAAGCTCTGATAAAAAGTCGAGAGAGTGAGTCTAGCCTGTGTATTCCTTCCTAAACCAAATGGGAAATCCTAAGGGGTGTCTCGACACTTGGTACCTAAGGCCAATTGGTGCAGGGCTATTGATTCATTCGCTAGGGTTATTAAGCTTAAGGGGTTTGACATTTGCACCACTCTAATAACCTTGTCTTAAGAAAAACCAGTGTTTGTTGAAGAATCTTGAGAATTTATTGTGAAAAGTGATGTAAGAAATTGTGGAAGGATACTAAACAGATTTTGGGGTGTTTGAGAGTGTCACTATCTTGATGGTAAAAACCGAGGATGGAGTAAGATCTGTCAATGCAGAAAATATGTATGTTTGGGACAAGTTTATCCTAAAATGACTACTCAACTACCCTTACCCAAGCCTTACATTACAAGCTTATAAAGACACACTTGATCTTGAGAGTTGTGTGTGCCTACATTAGTGGAGAGTGATAAGAACAACAAGCCTATGGAACCTAAATAAATTATCTTAGAGATCAAAGCGCATCTCAATTCTCATAAACTCATCTAGCTTGCAATTGTTTGGATAGAGGAAGACCACACACACACACACACTAGTGAGAGCCATGATCTAAATTTTCTATTATGGGATAATTCACTATTAAAATGAATAAATTATCTTGATCATATTCTCTATATTCCTTGTAAGGGTAATTCTTGAGACACATATCACATACCCCTTGCAAAGCTTGATTACTCAATTTTGGTTAAATAAAAAGGGTGAAATGAACTCTTCTCTTCCATTGCTTGGGGACAAGAAACTTCTTTCTTTTCTTTACTTGAGGACAAGCAAAACTTCAAGTTTGGGGTGTTTGATGAGTGCAAAACTCATCTATGTTTTGAGTTCATTTCACATGCTATTTTGTGCATTTTATATCCATATTCATGTAAAACTCTTAAAATTTCCTCTAAACTTGGTTTTGTAGGATTATTGATGAAAGCTTAGTGATTTGGCAACAAATGAGCAATATATTTCCAAAGAAGAGTCAACCGAAGGTCTCCGCGACGCTATTGGGAAGATTAATTTTACGTACCATCTGGAACATCAAATGGTTCAAATTCCATTATGGATGCATTCTACACATTCAAGATCTTTCAAGGAGTACTCACGCCCAAATCAGGAGTTCGCGAAGAAGTTATGGCGACAAGTTAGAGAGAAAAGCCAGTTCTTTGTCGGAAAAGTTGTCGCGACGAGGAAATGGTGTCGTGACAACTAGTCGCGACCAAAAATCGCTGCGGGGAAACCTAAAGGCGAAGAAGTATTGATATTTTGACCTAATTTCAAGCCCATTTCACCCTAGAACCATATATACTCGTTTTTTAGGTAAGAGGCAAGCGGGAAGGTGGAGAGCCTCTCTCATGAGGTTTCTCTCTCTAGTTGCCCCATTTTCGGTTCACAGCGGAATTTTAATTTGTTTTAGATTTTAAGAGTAGTTTTAAATGATTTTATTTCCATTGAAGAGATTTAGGTCTTTGTATAATGAGATTCAGATTTCACTAAGGGTTCGGACAAAGATTGAAGCTAAAAATCTGGATTCTCTCTCTCTCATGGGTTTTCTCTCTCTAAAGCCTGTTTCTTAGTTTTGTTCTGATTTTTATTTTAATAGATCTTAGAGTAGTTTTTTAGACTGATTTTTATTTCTATTGAAGGATTTAGGTCTTTGTGCTCGGATATTCAATTTATTCTTTGTTGGCGAAGATTAAAGCTCAAATTTGGATTTTTCTCTTCTTATCTCTTGATTTCTTTCTTCATTTTCTTACTTTTGTTTGATTGGTGACAGTTGGAATCCAATTAATGGAACTTTAAACACCCTCTAGGGTTGGGGATTAATTGTTGAACATTCAGATTTGCAGTTTTTCAGTTATTTTGTGGGTTTGAAGATTGAATTTATATAATTGGTACTGTTCATATAATTAACTGTTTGGAATATTAGTAGCTTATACCCAAAAAAGAGTTGTATCTTTGCTCTGATTTCCAGGAGGCCCTTTGAGTGACACAGAGATGGAGATTCCTGAGAGTAAAGAGCGGTAACTTAGGGTATGTTAGATGTATCTTGGAACTAATGAATTCTGAAAAATTACTGGTAGATCTTTGATTTATAAGTGGTGTGAGTTAATTGAATGCCAATTTAGTTGATCGAAGGTTTCTCATAGTCGATGAAAGGATCTTGATCCACGTGTTAGCAAGATCTAATCAGGAGATAGAAAATTTTATTAGATTTGGCGAGATACGATTACATTGGAGAAGGCTTGCATTATCACAATACATGGGGCGAGAATTCTTGATCTGAGAAATGGTTGTGAAGTATTGAAAAGGAAAACAATCAAATCTTAAAGAGTGTCAAATTTTACAAGTAGCTATTTGAGGCCCATTTGTCTGAAAAGGAATATGGTGTGTTAGATAGTGAAATGTATGGTGTATGGAAATCAGTATACTACATTGTTTCTTGGACAAATCCGACATTCAACTCACAAATGTTGCACTTTCAAGGAAATGCAAAGTTTGTTTTGTGAATAATTATCCCATCCTAGTGACTCTCTTCATACCTTTTAGAAATTAAGTAGTTGTTTGTTTGGTAGATTGTAGGATTAGTTTTAAATCAATTTTGATTTCAGTTAAATTGATTTTATTCGACATCCTATTTGGTCGCCCTAAATAAAGTGAAGAGCCCTTGTAATTGGGGTGATCAATTCAATTAGAGAGAACCTCCAATCCTCATTAGATGCGATATCCGGACTCCTAGAGTCCACTTTGTACTTAATATGATTTGCACTTGCGGAAGGGGTTGAGTGTTAGTAATCTTTTTCATTTCGGTTTTGAGTATACTTACTTTTGTTTCCATCGGTTGCGAGCAGTACACCAACATTCCGCTCCCCTTGGCGATATATTTGCATATCTTTGTTATCTTAAGCGATTCGTGGTGCGGTACCAGTCAATACGTTGGGTGAGTAGGTACCACTTTGTTTTGATCTTGTGCAACGAAATTTTGCCCAAAAATGCTGATTTTGCCCTTTTTGGTACCAATTCTCTTCATACAACTTCCCTATTCCTTAATACCTCAAAAATAAACATGGAATTCATCCAAAACCACTCCATAACACTTGTATTTGTGGTTTGGAACCTCATACCACAAAACCCTAGGTGAAAATCTTATGAATCCAACCCAAGGTCCACCAATTCCTTCAATACCACATAATTTTGATGATTCCATGTTTATTTTACACCAACTAGGGTTTTTCCCCACAAAACTTCAAGAATTCTAGGGTTAATGTGATCTCTCGACAAAACCACACAGAGCAGAGACTGACTAATCTCCATGGAAAATTCATACCAAAAACCTTAGACATCAAAATACACTTGATTCCATACCTGATTTTGGTCTTCTTCCTCTTCTTCTTCCTCTTCTTCCTCTTCTTTTCTTCTCACCAAACGTGAAGCCCTAGCTTTTTGAAAGACCAAATGAGATTTTTGTATCTCATCCCCTATTTATAGCCTCATATTTCCCCTAATTGCAATTTAGTCCTTAATCACTTTAATATTGCAATTCAACTTTTGTTATTTTCATAATGGCTTCACATCTTCTCAAATTAGGATTTTCATATCCTTTTGGCAATTTACTACTTTACCCTTGCTCTAATACAAATTTCAGGTTAAATCATTTATCATTTCGCCATTTCATCCTGAACAACAACTCCCAAAAATATTACAATGACACTTGGTGCCCATATGTGCCCCTACGGTTACTCGTACCGTACACCTTCTCGGGACGGGGCGTTACGATGCCAATCTTGGACTTGGATGGGTACATTTTGTTGAGATAAATACCAATACCCTATGTAGCTAAGAAAAACTTTCGCGTGTCGCGATAAGCAACTTGGCCTTTTGTATTGAAATGTGTTGATTTTTTTTCGCCGGGTTTCATGCCAAGTAAATCCAAGTTACGCGTTGGGCCAAGTGTCCTCTTTTTGTTAGAGGAACCTTCTAAAAGTAAGAATGAAATTATAAGAAACATAATTTATTCTCTTATATAAAATTAAATAATCGATTTTCATTATTTGAGAAATTAAACATATTTAAACACAAATAACATAAGTAAAGCTAAGCATAATTATCTTAAACATACTAGTAGTGGAAATATCTAAAGGACCAAAATCACCAGAACTAGTAGAAGTAGTTGCAAGTGTTTGTAATTGCATGTTCTGTTTGTGGTATCGAGTCATCCTTTAGAGACCTTTATGCGTACTCTTCCTCTTCGATGAGACATTTCCTATATAATAAAGTAATTTATAAAAAGAAATATAAATAACATGGAATAAATTACAACATATATATCAAATAATATATATTTATGTGCTTACCAGTATTATTAACTACACATCATCTATATCCTCATCATGAATAAATTCATTATCTCGGTCAATAATGTTTCTTTGTCGTGATAGTAGAACATCTGTTTGGACAGTTTCTCCTATAATATCACTTTTTTTGTTTCATAATAATCGCTTAGCAATGTCTCACCCTTAGGAAGAGCCTTCTTCAACAATTCAAGTAACATTGTAAGTGACTTATTGCTCCATCCATTAGACACTTCATATGAAATAGTCTTATGATAAAAGACAACTTTGTAAATTTTTACACCCTGGATATAATTCATGCTTAGCTTCCCTCAACAAATTATAAAATTTGTTTGCGTTCTCATTCGGTATTGATTCAAACTCCTCGTGAACATGTGGACTTCTTTTAGATTCATCATTTGGCATTGGCATTCCAAATGCATCATTTAACATTTCTTCCATCTCATCATGCATATCAGACTCATTAGTGCCACTATTGCCAGTATTTGTAGGTTCATAAAACTCATATTCCCCATGCATCAACCATCGCACATAATTTCTAGCTATCCCATTGTCTAACAAATGGTCATACATAGTTTCGCGTTTTCTTTGTAGACAATTATTTATGGTAAGGACATGGGATCATTTCTTTTCACGGTGCATTATTAAAGGCAAAGTCTAAGAATTGTGAGACTCTTATCTCATATCCATTGCTTACTCTTGACTTTTGGATCCAACTCTTATCTATTAGCATTTTTCTCGTATCTCTACAAATTAAGTCATTCAATCACATAACAATGAATCTTCCTATCAACTTGTAATGAATGTGATATGTTTTGTATCATCTCAAACTCCTATATTAGGTAGTGGTTCCTATCCCATCTAGAAATACATAATTCCTATGAATCAATCACCAACATGCTTAGTTTCATTTTGAGGAAATTTCGACGGCATTTCCCTACAGTTCTCCAAGTACACAAAATGGCCAAGGTATAAGCATATTATTAGTTAGCTTAACTAAAGATTTGCCCCAACAATATGTCACCTTGTCGAGTATGCACCAAAAGCAGGAAGTACGTAGAAATTGTCAAATGATAAATCATGTCGTGTGATTTCATAGATGTTATGTATTTTTAAACTATCCAAACGAATAATTCAAGCATCATTTGTAGACAATTTCACCAATCATATGCAAAAACATTTAAGTTGAAAACTTGAGTATGACCAAAATAAATAATCATATCCATACTTTTTCAACTTATATGTTTTTAGTATATGATCAAAGAGATAACTGTCATACAAGGATGCTTGAGCAGAACTATAAGGTTTACTAAATTGAGAATGAGTGAATGATAGTAAATGAATGACAAACAATATTAGAACGAATTACATAAAAACACACCATGAGACTAACATATCAAAAAATGTATACAAAGAAATGAATTATGCCTTAGCATCAAAGCTGATTAATTTTTTTTTCTTATGCTTCATTGTTCATATACTTATCATATAAATGTTTGCCTGTATAGACCGGATATATTGAATGAGAGGGACACAACATAATAGGCACCTGAAGGTAAGGTACGGTACAGTACTGAACAGAGGTGCCGAAGCACAATACGTGCCTGCCCACGTAACAAAGGTGCCGTAGCACAAAGTAGGAGTGCCGTAGCACTGACAGAGAGTGTCGTCGCACTAATCAGAGAGTGTCAAAGCACTAAATAGAGAGTGTCGTCGCACCAATTAGAGGTATTCATTCACTATTCGGTCTTAAGCAGGTATTGTTTGCCTTTTCTATATAGACTAAAAACCCCTCAAATTCACAGAGTTACAAGAGCCTTACACTTCTCTTGCACCCATGTTACTTTGGATAAATTTGCTTGATTAAATAATTCTTTCTTGATGTTTAGGATTTTAAAATTGGGTTTAGTGCATGACACGCAAGATGCACAGTCATACAGTAGTAAAATACGAATGTAGAGATCCGGGTATCATTCCCACCCAGTTGACAAAATTGAGATCAACTACCCCAACTACTGAAGTTCTATGCTATTTAGACTAAAAAGAATGATAGTGAAAGTTTGATCTAGAAAAATAATAGATCCTAGACTATTAACTAAAAATGGCGAAAAATAACATGAAAACGACAAAAATATAAAGAGCAAATCTTGGAACTAATCACATTCTATGAAGCTGAAAACTATCGGTGAATTACAATGAAGCAGTCCAATTCCAACAAGAAGAGTACATTGCTCTATTGTATTGATGGATGCGGATTTGTCGAATTACTAAATATTTGCGAGTTGGATTTCTCCACATTCATTAGTTAGAAACTCTTGCTTCTCTCGAAGTCAAAATCTAACCAGTTACTTGTATTTCTACTCTGCTTGCAAGATCTGGGTATTTTTCTTTCTCAATACTTCACACCCATCTCTTGATGACTGCAGATCTTTTGCATTCCTTATCAGGATTTCTGCAAAAGTTCTACAATTTAATTGGTGGCTCGTCAGCCCGGATCTATTAGTTCCTCGCTTTCCCTTGATTGAATCTCGGTAGCACGGGGTCGAGAACTTCTCTTTAGATTGAGTGAACTCTCCTGATTATTTATTTTTTGTTAAATGCTCCCCTCCAACTTCAATTATGAGCGAATAGGGTATTTATCAAATGAACTTCTGAGCTTCAATGATTCATCAATAGTAGTCTAACATACCCATAAGAGAGAATGCTCTATTCTCCCGAATCTCCTCTATGTGTCACGTAGAGGGCATCCTGGAAATCAGAGCAAGATACACTCCTTAAACTGGTATTCGGTACTACCGTTGGGAACTTATCGATTCAAAAACGACACCAAATAAATCCCAACCCAAATAACTTTCTCTAGATTTTTGCATAAAAGACTGTAACTAACTGTATATCAAATCCAGCAGAGCTGTGTTCCAATTACTGCATTATGATTAAAGAAATGGAGCACCGATCACGTACATCACGTAATGTGACAGCGAGAAAAAGTGATTCGAGAAATTTTATGCAGATTTCAAAGAATTTAAACGATAATTTTAAGAAGAAAATAACGAAATAAAATTTCAGCTCTAATCGTTTTCTACAGTTAAGCGATTCGAGATCGAGAAAAATTAAAAAAATAAAAGGAAAAATAAAAGAAAATTCTACTCTAAACTATGCACGAGTTCCTCTTCCTTCCCCTTTTACGGGTAGTGAGACGGAAGCTACTTTATATTCTAACCTTTGTCTATTTATAGCGTCGAAAGAAATTGGTAGAATCCCCCAGCTCCGGTGGAATTCCCAAAACAAAGCCAGGTTCTTGTCCTCAGGTCAGCGACCTTAAGATGGAGTGTCGCGACACAGTTTCCTTGTTTATCTCGTTCGATTCTGCGACCTTGTTACTTACATTCAGACCAGGTTTCTTGCAGTTGCTTGGATTAATGGTCGCGACATCGTTTGTGGTCGCGACCTTGTTGGCTCAGTGGTTTTCAAGAGTTTCACGTCGAGACCAAGGTTTCACGTCGCGACCTCGTTGTCTTTCCCTTCTTCTGCATTTTGAGTCACGACCTCAGTTTTAGGTTGCGAACTCCTTTTAGTTGTTACCACTTCAGGGACTTCTCTTCCTTGTTCGCGTACGCGTCCGACCTCGATCTTAGGTTGCGACCATTTTTCTATTTCAACTGCCTAAGTTCTAGGTTGTGACTTCCTTTTTTTGGTCGCGACCTCGTTTGTGGTCTTCTGCCTTCTTTTGGTCGCAACCTCAATTCTTTGTTGCAACTAGTTTCCTCCTTCCAACCTCTATTCCAGGTCGCGACCTCAAGGTGATGTTGCGACCTCATGTTGCTCTTTTTCTGGTTGCATGTAGTCCCAATTGCTAAAAAGTAGTTGCGACCTGGATTTCTTCTACTCGGTTCTTCTTCAGGTTGCGACCTGAATGAGTGGTCGCGACATCGTTTGTGGTCCTTGATTAATAAAGTGGTCGCAACTTCAGTTTCTTGGCAAGGACTTCGTTTGGTTCCGCTTCAGGTTGTGACCTCCCTTTTGTTCTTCAACTCTTAGTTTGGTTGCAACTTCAATCTTTCTGTTGAGACTCCAGTTCCCGTTTTCATGTCGCAACCTCTGATTCGTGCCACAGTAGGGTGATCCGGAATCAACAAAATTTATATCCTAAGTTCCTCCTACTTCGTAGTCAGAAACTCTTTATAGGTATAGTGGTCTAGGGTCGAACACGGGGATGGGTTTCATCCCATGGTGGTCGCATCGGTGTTGAAAATGGTATGATCTTTATTTGGATTTTTGGATTTTTGTTTGTTTCAAAACAGTGGAAGTTGTTTGGATGTTGATTAATTGTAAAAAAACTGAAAGTGAAGTGTGAAAAGGTAACTTTGAAGGTTTAGGTCACTAACTTGACAACATGGGGTTAACAAGTGTCCTCGGGTTTTATCCTCGCATCATGGCAGTAACTTCATGGTCAAACCATAACCGGATCTTTGTTTAACTAGCAAACCTAACCCTAGAATCACTCCTATTTGATCAACAGATAACATGCATCTACAGCCCCCTATTAGTTTGAAACCTAACATTGACATCGTATCGTGGCTCGTAAAGGCCATCTAAAGAACAACGATTAACATCTAACCGTAAGTATGCCTTGTAATCACTTTATGGTAAGTATTAATGAGAGTAGCCAATATTAAATGATATTCAACCCTAGTTTGAGAAGATGGGAACCATAAATACGATTACTGTAGCATTTAACATGAGGACAACCTGCTGACCACCTGACCAAGCTAGCTACCCTCCTCTTCAAAGCTAAGGGAGGCCAAGCATCTCTTGAGTTGTCATCCTCAAGGGTTGTTTGGTAGCCCTAGAAAATGAGAGAAAGAGGAGAGAGAAGAGAAAAACAAAACCTCAAATAAGAAAACTGCGGGAGATATTTACATAAAATGAAAATGTACGAAAGATTGCTTAAGTTTCAAATTTAATGGGGAAGTTTTCTCATAGCCTTGTATGAAAATACAAGAAAGCCTAACATTTTGGCTAAAACAAGGGACAAGGTAATACACCAAATAGAGTCGGTTGGCATTAATTACAAAGTATGATAGAGGCGAGAGATTTATTTAAGCGAAACAATTTCGCTAGCTAGCGAGAAATTTCGCTAGCTGTGATACGAAGATAGCCCGAAATGAGAGAATTTATTAAGAGCCTTCGGCAATTTAAGCTGACTAGCGGGCTAACAACTTACTAAATAAGCGAGTGTGTAATTTCACTAGGAGCCGGTACGTAGCGAATTTTGACCTGAAATTTCTCGAATTTCGCTAGGATTCTTGAAATTTTGCTATGATTCTTGAAATTACGCAATCCCATGAAATTTCGCAATCTTAGCAAATTCCACAGGTTTGCATATTCTTCCTCTCTTTCTTTGCATCTCTTGCATCATTCTTCTCGCTTTGCCTTCATTCCTTCATTGAATTTGGAATGTTTGAAGGGTGATAAATGGAGTTCAATCTTCATGGTTAAGCATATATCTCGATATTAGAACTCTCAAGATGCGCAAAAACTTGCAAAACAACTTCAAAAATAACCTCAAAAGCGGCATAAGTGATACTGAAGACTGAACACTTCAATTGGCCTTATTGACGCCAGTTAGTCTTAAAAGCACTCCAAAACCTATATGATATAGGGCTCAGCCAGCACTTTTTGGGTACTAATCACACCCCCTTCCGAAGCGTTGCTAGTCCCTTATGTGCAAAACAAAAGGAGATGCATGCGTAGTTTTACAAAGTTTATGATTAAAAAATGTATATGTACATATAAACATTGTCTTTAAACTGAATAAATGACATCAAGTTTGGAAACCATCATGAAAGAACCAAAACCATACAAGAACAATTTTGGTAATGTGGATCCATGTTTCTCAACTGAATTTCACGAGTCTAATGGTTCTTTATGTAACCCGGATCGAGCAATGAAATTTACAAAATTGTCCACTCCCCCAAACTAGCATTGGCATGGCCTTAAGTTGTTGAACAACCTAGATAGGGATAGTTACACTCTCCTTTCTTTATTCAACTACATTGTAGGGTGCAATGCTTAAAATCCGACTTCACCAAAGTCCGTGTAACGGGGGTCCACCGATGACTCCCAACCAATTAAGGTTTAGGGCATCAAGCTAAAAGGATCACTTGACCACAAACTCTGAGAGCACCACCGGACTCGAATGACTTGAAAATCAAGCTACAATTCGTTAAACTCTACCTATCCACCCGTGTAGCGAACACTATTCGATGACTCCCAACCAATTAAGGCAGACATCAGGCTTGAGCTTTCGCCGTATACCCGCCGGTGGAGTGCTCGAGGTTCAAGGCAAAGTGTCACGATTTTATTTTTCTTTTCTTCTTTTCTTTTTCTTTTTCTTTTTGTTTTTTTTTTCTTTTCCTTTTTGGAAGACTACATTGGTCTTCAAATATGGGAAACGCAAACCTATCCTAGGTTACTGACATACTAGGCGAAATTTATGCAAAGTGAAAGGAGGTATGGAAATTCACCTATTGAAACAGTAAATTGTGCGTGTGTGAATTAACCCAAGGGAGAAATGTTCAAGTTGAGCATCGCTGGAACTGGCGACCAAAAAATTATTCAAACATGGGTGGTCTAACATAAAAGGTAACTTACAATGATTCGATTTTTTCGACAAAGAAGCGATTGATTGTCGATTAAAGCAATTCAATTGTCGATTGAAGACAAAAGCGATTACATGGTGAAGCCTGAAACATGATATGCAAAATTACCTTTAAAGGTTTTGAGACGCCGTGGCCAGGCCATAAAGGAAAGCAAAAATTTGAACATCGAGGACATGTAGAGCGCGAAAATTACCTTTAACCGGCTCCACCGAAGTATGGTGGGGTTAGCCAGGAACCGGGGGGAGGATCCAGCCCGGAGAATTTCCTCTTTCGACTCTTGCCTGCACATAGGTTTCACCCTACGTCCATTGACTTCAACGCCACGGTATCATGCGGATTGATTAGATGCCCGAACCATTGGGGTATGCTGTTGAATGATGAATGGACACGTCCGTCGTGACGAGCTTGCACAGGAAATAGATGAAGTTTGGAGTCGTATAAAAGAACTTGGTCTCCATCTTTGAAATTCTTCTGATTATCTGTTTGATCATGCCATCTTTTGATTTTCCTTTGCAATCTTAATTAGTAAGCGTCATTAGTATTTCTTCTAACTCATTGAGATCGAGGAACCTCTTGACTCTGGCCCTACTTAGGTCCATGTTGACTTCTTGATTGCCACCATGCGCTTGGCACTCGATCTCAGCTGGGTGACATGCGCCTGCCAGACCAGCTTGATAAGGGGACATTCCGGGATTGTCTTGAAGGTACGTCTGTAAGGCCCGCGGCGAATCAGCGGTTGATAGACCAATCTTTCCTATTGGTGCTTACCACCTTCATTAGAATGGTCTTGATCTCCCTATTGGCAAGTTCTACTTGACCACTTGTTTGAGATGGTAGGGTTGCCACTTTGTGTTTCACCATATTTAGCCATAGGGTTTCAAATGGTTGTTACAGTAGAGAACCTCCATCGCTATGTGTTTTTTGGTACCCCCAGGCTTACAGGAACGGATATTGTCTTTCAGAATTTAGTACCCTATTGTCATTTTGTCTTGCGGGGATTGCTTCAACCCATTTGGAAGCATAGTCTACTCCCACCAAAATGTATGTATGATATGACGGGGAAAGGTCCGTGAAATCGTGCTACCTTCGAGATAATTAGAGCCACTAAATTGGGTTTCAAAGGCATCATATGTGAGCGACTTCGAGTCTTTGGTATCTATCACACACACGGCACATTTGGTGTGCTTCCTTGAATAATGAAGACGAGTAGAAACGGCTGCGGCACCTTCATTAATGTCTTACGGGAAGCGGAAATGGCCAGCCACGAAAAGCGCTCGTAGCGGTGACTCGAGAATTCCTGTTGCTTCTCCTCGAATACGCACTTCACGATTATTTGATGCGCACAATACTTGAATAAAGGGTCTTTGATAATAGGAATGGATCTTAGCAAAAGTATACTGTCTGTTAACCTCCAATCGGTGCAGGAGTTTCTCTGTGGAGAGAAAATTGGCAATGTGGGCGATACCGGGAGCTTTCTCGTACATCGAGTTCCTCGGGGAAATTCATCATTGATGGGTGGACTATAAGTGTCATGAGCTTTAGCAACAAACGGATGATGCGCCCCACCACATTCTCTACTCCGCTTCTTGTCTTTAATTTGCAAATTAAACTCCTGAAGTAGAAGAACCCATCGGATGAGCCTTGCTTTTGCATTTTGTTTGGTTGGGAGGTATTTCAAAGCGGAATGGTCTGTAAAAATGACTATATCAGACCCAACCAAGTATGCTCGAAATTTGTCTAAAGCATACACCACGACAATTTCCCTTCTTTGTAGTGGGTATAATTCGGCTGTGCCCGTTCAAAGGTTTGCTTGCATAATAGACCACATGAGGTTTTCCCATCTTCTCTTTGGCGATCACGCTCCTATATGAATCCTTGCATCACACATTACTTCAAAAAAGATTAGCGCCGATTAGGTGCTCGTACTATCGAGGAAGCGATAGTCAAATGAATTTCAGCTCTTAAGCTATCTGGCATTCTCTCCCCAATAATTTGGCGTCTTTCTCTAGGAGCTTGTACGGGGGTTTAAGCGATCTTGAGAAGTCTTTAATGAATCGTCTATAGGCTTTGCATGACCAAGGAATTTCCTAATCATTTTTACACACTTGTTGGGGGCGCGAGTTTGGAAATAAGTTCAATCTTTGCTTTATCGACTTCTATTCCCTAACCCCAGAAATAATGTGCCCCGGTCTGATTCATGGTTGCTCATAAGGCGTTTCTCAGTTAAGCACCAAGTTCTTTTCTATGCACCTCTGCAGTATAGCTTCCAGATTGGTCAAACATTCTTCAAAATTGCCTCCATATACAGTGATGTCATCCATGTATACCTCCATTATACGCTCCACCATATCACTGAACATACTAAGCATACACCTCTGAAAAGTGGCCGGTGCGTTGCAAAGACCGAGAGCATCCTCCTATAAGCATACGTGCCAAATGGACAAGTGAAAGTGGTCTTTTCCTGATCTTCTAGGGCAATCTCTATTTGGAAATATCTTGAATACCCATCTAAAAAAGCAAATAGAATGGGGTGTCAGGAGACTGCTCAGGAGGCGATCAATAAAAGGCAGCGAGTGGTCTTTAAAATTGTTACCTCATTGAGCCTCCTATAGTCAATGCACACTTCTCCAATGGTAGTTGAGTCAGTTAGACAATTCTTCACCCTTTTCATTCTTCCGCATTAGTCACTCCACGATTTTCTTAAAATTTACCACGAGTCGGACTACGCAGAATCTTGCTCGAATGGGTAAATGATACCGACTTAGGCGATTTTAAGACCTCAATGCGAACTACTTCCCGCGGTGGGGGTTCAACTGCGTTAGAAATTTGCTAAAGCTTTAGACTCCTCTTCTAAATAGATGTGATGGGTACAAATTGATGGTTATGCCTTTCAATCAGAAAATTTCCATCCCGATGCTTTGCCATTCCTTGAGAAAGGTGTAGAGGTTATCCTCTGTCTGTGGTCAACAGTGAGGGAAATTACAAGCTGAGCCGCGCTCATTTTCTTCCAAAAATGCATATTTTAATTCGGTAGGAGTGGTTTTGAGCTACAATTGTTGAGGTCCCTTTGGTTCATCACAGTTAATAAATTAAAATTTACGTTTTTCTTTATACGATACCCTTGCACTAAACTCATGCTTTGAGGTTCTTGTTGCCTTACGGACACTCGAGACAGTGCAGGTTAATAAATCTTGCTCCTAGCTCATTAGCTTGTTCTTCAGGATCGCATCTATTACACGAGACTTCTTCACGGTCATCTTCTCTGCGTGCATATGCCTTTACTCAAATGAAAAATGTTGAGTTAGGTCATATTCCCAAATGTGAGTTACGCAACGTTTCGACGGTTTATTATGGCATTTGAAGTGGCCAAGAATGGCCTCCCAAAATAATGGGCATGGTTGGGTCCCACGCCTTAGGTTACATGTCGAGTACAACAAAATCCACTGGATAGTAAAATCGATCCACTTGTACTAGAACATCCTCGTGGTCCCTTTTTGGTATTTTTAATGAATCCTATCGGCTAATGGCGGTGTGATGGAAGTGGGTTTCGAGTTCACCCAGGCAATTGATTGTACATGGAATAAGGCAAAAGGTTCGCACTAGCTCCCGAATCTAATAGTGCTTTCTCCACACACTAAAGCCTCCAATATTACTTAGGGTAGCCAGGACATCCACAGGTCTTTGTATCTCACTGAAGTCTTGCATTCGATGATGGCACTCACTTGCTCAGTCAGAAAGGCCTTTTTGTTCACATTAAGACCTCTTTTTACTGTGCATAAGTCCTTCAAGAATTTTGCGTAAGTGGGGACTTGCTTGATCATGTCGAGGAGGAATATTAACTTTCACTTGCCCTTGAAACCTCCCAACATTTCCTGATTGGTTAACGGAACTTTTCCTTTTCCGGAGAGCTTGTGGAAATGGAGGGATATACTGATCTTTTTCTCTTCCCTATTGGGTTTCAGTTCTTCTTGTGGATAATCAACCGATTGTTGGATCATTTGGGCCCAGAGATGGGTGCCATTGGCTTGATTCTCTACCCTTCCTAAGAGTCACGGCCTTTAACTTCATCGGTTCGACATTTTGGATCATTAGTCAAGCAAATTTCGTCGCTCCTCTCGATGTTCTTTGTATTTGGAAGGAGCCTTCCCTTTTCTAAATCCTGCGGTGCTTTGGTTGGATAGTTTGAAATTTGGTACATGTTGTCCAACTTCCTGTTAAGTGAATTCTCTACTGCTTCAATTTTCCAATTAGTTTGTACATTTAGCACCTTTTGTTCTTCTACAAATATGCCTACCACTTTGCCAAATTGAATCGCACATTCAACGGGAAGAAAGTGGAAGAATTTCATTGTTGTATTGAAGTGGAGACAGCGCTCTTGTGCTCTGGAGCGTATGCAAGGGGTTTGGACTTCCATGACTAGGTTGGACAATTTCTCCAGTTAGGGTTATTGGTGTTACCATATGGAGCATCTATGGGTGGTTTATTTTGATTTATGGCATGGGCATGCTCTTGACAGTGCTCCTCAGGGTAACTATTTGGCAAGTGACGAAAATTGGGATGTAGATAACTCATTTACTGTTTGCATTTCATGCTAATTTTTCATTTCCAAATCATCCAATCTTTGAGTTAAAATGGTTAATTTCGCTTTCATCTCTGTGTCTTCAGGAAATGCATACTTGTCTCCCCTTTGGTGGTTCAATGGCCTTAATCTTTCGACTTCCCTAGGACTAGGTTCATCCCAAGATTTGGAAGTTTCAGCTACATAGTTCAAAAAATCCATAGCTTCATCTGGATACTTACTCAAAAAGTTACCCCCACACATGGTTTCCAACAATTGTTTCATAGGTGGGGACATACCATCATAGAAATGGTTTTCCAGCATCCATGTATCAAACCCGGTAATTGTGGGCATGCAGCGATAGTTTCCATGAATCTCTCCCGGCCTTGGTAGAACTTCTCACCGTCTTGAAATTTGCAAGGTGCCATTGTCTTTTCAAATTATTGGTCTGTGACCTTTGAAGAACTATTAGGAGTGCGCTGACTCATTGATTTCTTGTAGTTACGAACTCGATGGGTTAAGCCAAATCTTGGCCTTGTCCTTTAGGGTCAATGGAAATGCTTTAAACTTTGTAAATCCATGTCAATCATACCTTCCTTAAGGTAGTGCAAACTTCCTCAAAATCCCATATGTGTGTGTATGGATTTTCATTTCCATACCATGATAATGGGAGTAGGGGTACCGGATAGAGTACCATTTTGCTCACGTCTTATTGGCGGGAGGAGTACGATGCGAGGAGAACCTTAACTCTAGGAGGGTCAGATATGGTCCCTCATCGATCTATAGGGTACATTGGATTCATTGGGATTTTTGGCTGACTCTCTTTGCGTTCTGTGGGAGGATCCATGTTTCACTATGTACAACCGGCCCGGGTGTCTTGATCCTTTTGTAATCTACACATTATTCCTCGTCCCAGTCTTGCATACAAAACTATTACACACAAGGCGAGACAACACAAGAACACAATCCAACTTACTTGAAAAGGGTTATTGTTAGCTAAAATAAAAGCGGCGTAAAACGGTCTGCAGTTACTACAAAGTGATGAACACTTGCGATTCTGACGGAATACAAAAGGACAAAAGGTCACCTTCACTTGTAATGAAGATTACAAGTACACTTCAACTTATCACACGTAGTTTGGCACCATCCCCGGCAACGACGCCATTTGATTCGTGCCACAGTAGGGTGATCCGGAATCAACAAAATTTATATCCTAAGTTCCTCCTACTGGTAGTCGAGCTCTTTGCTTGATATAGTGAATCTAGAAATTCGAACACGGGGATGGGTTTTCATCCTATGAATGATTCGCATCAGTGTTGAAAATGGTGAGTCTTTTTATTTGGATTTTTGGATTTTTGTTTGTTTCAAAATAGTGGAAGTTGTTTGGATGTTGATTAATTGTAAAAAAACTGAAAGTGAAGTGTGAAAAGGTAACTTTGAAGGTTTAGGTCACTAACTTGACAACATGGGTTACTGCCAAGTGTCTCGGGTTTTATCCTGCATCATGGCAAGAAGTAACCTATAGTCCAAACCATAACCGGATCTTTGTTTAACTAGCAAACCTAACCCTAGAGAATCACTCTATTTGAGTCAACCACGAGTGACATGCATCTGTTTATTAGTTTGAAACCCAACATTGACATCATTTGATGGCTCGTAAAGGCCATCTAAGAACAACGATTGCATCTAAGCGATAAGTATGCCTTTGTGTATCCTAAAAGCATGGTAAGTATTGGCCAAGGTAATGACATTAAATGATATTCAGCCCTAGTTTGAGAAGATGGGAACCATAAATACGTGCATGGCATTTAACACATGAGGACAGCTTCACGACCACCTGACCAAGCTAGCTACCCTCACTCTTGAAAGCTAAGGGGTTTAGCCCGAGCATCTCTTGAGTTGTCATCCTCGAAGGGTTGTTTGAGCCTAGAAAATGAGAGAAAGAGGAGAGGAAGAGAAAAACAAAACCTCAAATGAAAGCTGCGGAAATATTTACATAAAATGAAAATGTGCCAAAAAAGATTGCTTAGGGTTACAATTTGGGGGGCTTATAGGCCACCCGATGTATGAAAATACAAAGAGAAAAGCTAACATTTTTGGCTAAAACAAGGACAAGAGGTGTGCTAAAAATGAAGTGGGGTTGACATTTATTTTCTAAGAAAATTATGACAGGGTGGAGTTTGGCTAAAGCGGAACAGTTTAACAGCTAGCGGAAGAAGATTTGTCAGTGGCAGAATTGTGAGGAGATAGCGAGAATGGAAGAATTAGCTAGGCACTAACAATTTAGCTAGCTAGCGAAATTTAGCTAACAACGGTACAGAATAAGCAGTGTGTAATTTCGCTAGGAACGATTCATAAGCGAAATTTTGAAGCCTATGAGGAATTTCTCAATTTCGCTAGGATTGCGAATTTTAAGCTATGGTCTGAAAATTTTCGCAATCCCATTTGAAATTTTCGCAATCTTAGCGGGTATTCTGGGTTTGCATATTCTTCCTTCTTTGCCTCTTGCATCCTCTTGCATCATTCTTCTGCTTTGCCTTCATTCCCTTTGTGAATTTTGAGATGTTGAAGGGTAGTAAATGAGTTCAATCTTATGATTAAACACCTCTGAATGTTGAGACTCTGATGCGCAGAAACACCTTAAAACAACCAAAAATAACCTCTAAACGGCATAAGTGATACTAAGAAGACCTGAACACTTCAATTGGCCTTATTGACATGATTAGTGCGCAAAAAGCACTCAAAACCTATATGATATAGGGCTCAAAATAGCACTTTTTGGGTACTAATCAACCTCAACGGCACGTCACAACTTCAAATGGTGCCCTTCATTTAAAAATTAGTTGCAACTTCATTTTCTTGCAGAGACCTCCCTTGTGGCTTCATTGACGGATCCACGTCGCGACCTCAGATTGACGTCGCGACCTCAATTGTCTTCAATTGGCGTTGCGACATCAGAGTGGTGTCGCGACTGAAGATTCTACCTTGAATAATTCCTTTAGTCTCAACCAAACTTCCTTTGTCGCAACCTCTTCACTTGTTGTTTGGTCATTCCGGCCTAAAGGCTTAACTTCAAGTCACGACTTCGTCACGAGGTCTTTTATTTCTTCCCAAGACCGATTCGTGATGTCGTGACTCGAAATGACCTAACAAATGAGTCCCGTCGCGATCTCGATCTTTCGCCTGCACTTCATTTCTTCAGCCGACCCTTCCGGTTTTTGCTCGATTTCGCTCTAACGTACTTTTCGCAAAATTAAATTCCGAGTAAAATATCCACACTTCACATACGAATCATTTATCTTTAATATGCTCAAAATGGATTAAAAAAATCAAATGAGTGTTTAGACCACGTATACAATTATATGTGGTAATCGAAATGTTATATCATTCTAATTACATTAACAACAAGGGCGAGGCTTTTGTAATACTATATCACTCAGATAACATGTACGAACCCTTTCATGCACTTATTAGATTCCATTAATCCAATGCATGATTGCTAGAATTCACAAAAGAGAGAAAACAACAAAATGATTTATGTGCAGCCTAGCGGCTAAATGCTACACCTTAAAGTGAGAGGTTCAAGCAGTAGCACCGGTATCGCCTAAGCTGATCAAAAGTTCTAAAACTCAGCCCCTGGGTTTGCCTAGAAGGTGGTTCCTACGCCTAGGTGGAGACCTACTCCTAGGCAGAGACCTACGCCTAGGCGAGTGCTCTTATGCCTAGGCGTAGAGCGTCGAATTTTCCAGAAGTGGGCAGTTTCCCCCTTTTCACTAGAAATTTTCCAATTAAAACCAAAGTAAAGCAAAACAACTCTCAAATCTGACTTAAGCTAACCCAAAATACATATAAGGGGAGAATTCGGACTTCTCATAACACAACCCTAAACAAGGAGGGATTTATGAGAATTTCCATACTTATAGTTTCCATACAAGTATCTCCCCACACTCGTTTTCTTCAAACTCTTCAACTAGCCTTTCTTCACTTTCTTACTTGAACAAGACTAGATCTCCAAAGAAAATGAAGAGAAATCACCAAAGAAGGCTCCTTCTCCCTCAAACTCGTAAGCCCTAGACTCCTAAAAGACAAAATGAGAATTTCCCCTAATTCTAGAAGACCATGTATGGTCTTAGCCCATTTTTGGCTTAAATTCTCAGTAGGGCGACCCTCAGCTCCCACCCGACCGACCCTACATGATCCGAACCGAAATCCCAGGGACGCCCGGCCAAAGCCATTAATCAAATCCCTTTAGAAATTTCACTTTATGAACCGGGGACACCCGTTTAGTTCTTTTAGTTATCGTTTTATTAAATTTTCGTTTTCAAAAGTGTCGCGACCCGAATCGACTGACCCGGCCATGATCCAAACTCGGAGCCCTGCCATTCGACATTTTCAATTATCTTCAAAACATTTTGTTATGTTACTCAATTTCAAATCTTTAATTACACTTTAAGACTTCCATTTTCAAGCAAGCCCATAAACATTTACAAATTCAAAAGACCCATAATATTTATATTTAAAATGCATTTACAAAATAAAAGTTCGTGAGTTCAAATTGTTTTTACAAAATGTCAATGTTGGAAAGAAATGGAGTGATGCATATGACTCATACCCTAATTCTTTTCTCTATGACTCGAGCTCCCCGGGACTGGGTCTTGCTTCACTGTTTATCACTTACTACAAGAGATTGATAACACAATACGCTACATTTTCATGCTTAGTGGTTCTATACAATTTTCTATTCCATTTACTCAATATATATATATATATATCATGCATTATCAAAATAATGCTTTTAGACAATGTCTGTGTAATGTAAAAGATAATTATACACATACACCTTTTTAATACCATTTTTCGCTTTTCGGTTTGTGATTTCACATATGGCTACAAAAGTCGACATTCATAACAGATTCAGTTGGTGAATCCTGTCTTGTTTTTCATTCAGTAGCAATGTGGTTTCACATTCACATCACCATCTCACATATATAGAAGCCGATATCTCATGACAAGATTCAACTTAGAATCCTCATTCGCTTGTCATTCAAAGAGCAATGTGGTTTCACATCATCACCATCTCACATACTTAAGAGTAGAAGTCGACATCCATGACAGACCCGCCGCAGGAATCCCGTCCTGTTTGTCATTCAATAGCAATGTGATTCCACATCCAACAATTTCGGCAGGACCTTCATGACGTAATCTCACTGCGAATCCCACAAGTGTCAGTCATTCAATATTACACTTCAAATCAATTTACTTTTATCCAATAAATTCACTTATGGTTCAAATACACGCATACATGCAGATATTTGACAAGCATTTCAAATACTAACGATTCAAATCGATACATATGTATATTTCGCAAATAGAGAACAAACTGAGAACAAATAGGGAACAAAGAACAAACATTTCAAATCTTGAAACGAGAACGAAAAGGTGTAACAAACCAATTATCGATTTCTTCTCTTTTCGATATCAATCCTAGGTCAGGCTGTCGCCTTCACCCGCACCCAGTCAAATGACAAATTTCTTCACTCTTAGTGTTACAATAATCATACAAAACGACGCTTCGCCGAGGCATGAAGCACAGACGTTGACTTAGTCTCATTCTCTACTCAACCCACAATCAAGCCAGTGGTCCCTAAACAATCGATGCATGAATACACCACTCTAATCCAAGTGCAAATAAGCAAAAAAAGGTCATATAGAACAACCCGCACCTAAGATTAACTTCGAATTCAGACCCAGACAGGTTACTCATCGCACAACCCTGCACCTAAGACAACTTGACTCGTTCCTAAGACAAAGCTACCCACGCATTCAGACGGCAGATGTTTTAACTCAGACTTCAGAAAACCCTACGTTATCCAAATTTTCGATTTTGGAATTTTTCTCACATTTTTCTTCCACAAATCTTCTCCAATTCGTCCCATTTCAAAAATCCACCATGGAATCCCTTCAAAACAACTCCAAAAGTGGTTTAGAATCAATGAAAACTCTTTTTCTCAAGCCAGTGGCTTTTTCCTCAAAATCTAAATCTCAAAAATAAGAGGTTGGGGTTTTGATTTTTCTTACCTCAACCTCTTCCAATCTCTTCTTTCGTATGTTGCTCGTCTCTTAGGAGAAAGAAATGAAGCAAAGCCAACCAAAGCAATTCTCCTGCAAACCCTAGATTTTCTCCCTTTCTCCTTCCTTTCTCCCTCAAAACGGATTTGCTCACACGAGCATGTAAGACCACATTTCGCCTTTATAACCTCTTTACAAGGCTTTGTTTGGCCTACAAACCTATTATACTTTTCTCATTTTTCCACCTTTTTGGTCTTAAGTCACTTATTCTCTTAAGGCCATGTTTGGCTCAAAACCCATTATTTCATTTAAGTCTCCTATTATTCCACTTTGATCATTCAATAAATCCAAAATTTTCCATTTTCGAAGCATTCTAATCCTCTTTATTTCACTTTCTTATCATTATCATTTATTTCACATTAGCATTTAAGCTATCATTTCGAATTCCTTTAGGTCCTCATTTTACAAATTTCCACATTTTCCATTTTTCACTGGGGGGGTTATTTAGCTGGTTCGATCAATTTTTCTCATTTTAGCATATAATATTAAATCATATGCTCACGCCTTTCAATTTATATTTCATAATTTATCAATTTATCAATTTTTTCCGAAAAACCCAAGTTTGTCTAAATTACACTCCTGAATATATACAAAAATTATTATAAAAATTTAGGGTATTTTCATGCTATAACTCTCCCCCACTTACAGCACTCTTTGTCCTCGAAATTTACCTTACAAATAGTTTTTATATCACACAGATCGCTTTCTTCACTTTCCTGCGGTTTCTGGCCTTGCAGGGTTTCTCCACAACACTTTGACTAATGGAATCTTCTTGTTTCGTAGTTCTTTCACTTCTCGAGCCAAGATCTCTACTGGCTCTTCTTCATATGTCAAATCCGATCTAAGCTCAATTGTCTCCGCAGAGACTACATGTGACGAGTCCGATCGGTACCTCCGTAGCATGGACACATGGAAAACATTATGAATCTTTTCCAAGTCCAGAGGTATCGTTAATCAGATGTTATCAATCACCGACACTTGCTATGAGCCAATAAATCTAGGCTCAACCTGTCTTTCCGAATCTCATCACCTTCTTCCTAGGCAATACTTTAAAAACACTTTTCACCGATTCATCGAATATCTTTTTCTCTTCATGCCTGCATACACTTCATTCGTCTAAGTGGCCACTTTCAATCTCTCTAATCATTTTAACTTTTCTTCAGTTTCCTTTATCAAATCTGTGGTCAATCACTCTTTCACTAATTCGTTGAACACAATGAAAGGTTTCTACATTTTCTTCCATAGAGGCTCAGAAGGCTAATTCCAATACTCGATTGAAACTCACATGTTATTCCAGCCAAAAGAGGTCAGACATCCCAATCACTCTTCATAGTCGACGACAACTCGACATATCTTCCGCATCCGATCACTCTTCGATTGTCTATCCGCCTCATGAAACCAGATTGAAATTTAGTCGAAAGTGCCTGCCTTCGTAATTTTCCCCAAAATTCAAGTAAACTCTGTATCTTGGCCTCAAATAATGGATACAGAATTCATGCAACCGAACTATTTCTTTCGGGCGTACGCTCATAGCGACAAACGAATAGTTTGCTCTCACCGTAGGAAGTGAGCTGACTTGGTCAATTGGTCCACTACGACCCAAACTGAGTCATGCTTCTTCCCTATCAATGGTAACCCAACCACAAAGTCCATGGTGATTCGGTCCCATTTCCACTCCGGTATTTTGATAGGCTGCATTAATCCCGAAGGAACTTGATGCTCTGCCTTTACTCTTTGACACACCAAACACTTGGTTACAAATTCTGGATATTCTTTCATTCTGACCACCGTATCGACATTAAATTCGACATTCAGGCACGGATGGATAGCAAAAGATCCACATGTGCCTCTTCAAGTATGGCTTTTCTCAAATCATTAATACTTCCGTACACAAACCGATCCTTATAATACAACACTCCATTTTCATTCACTGTGGAACTCAGCTTTACCATCTCCAATCCGATTCATTATGGTAGAAATTTTCATCTTTCTTCAGGCCTCCGCACTCGATCCAAAAAAAAAAAAATCTTGCCTCGCTTTATCAATTCGCTTTACCAACAGACATCGTCTCGATAATGAAAATGGGCATTTAACGTCAGTTAAGCCAGACTGCCTTCATTTCTCAAAGCATCTACCACTACACGCCTTTCCCTGGTGATAATCAATCACGCAAATATAATCTTTATCAATTCCATCCATCTACGTTGTCTTGGGTTGCTTCTCATTGTGAGGCAAATACTTAAGACTCTTATGACTCCGTGTAAATGAAACACTTTTCTCCATACAAATAATGTCTCCAAATTTTCAACGCAAATACAATCAGCTAATTCCAACCAATGTGGTGGGGTAGTTCGGTGTGGCTTCAATCGCTCGCTAGCTACCACTACTCCTCTTGCATTAGACACATCTCAGTCCATTTAGTGAAGCATCACTAAAGATCATATATTCTTTTACCGTAGGCTCACGACAGCACCTGGGCCTCTGCTAAGAACGCCTTTGGGAAGTTTTCAAAACTTCGATATTTTTCACTCCATTCATACTTTACATTTTTCCGGAGTAATCTCACTATCAGGACCGCAATCACAGGTCCCTTAACAAATCTTCTATAGTAACCTCGCTAGTCCTGTGAAAACTACGTGACTTAACATTTCGGTGGCTTCCATTCGACAACCACTTCTATTTTCTTTCGATCACTCTGATTCCTTCCTTTCGATACAATGTGCCCAAGAAAGGACACTTCATTCAACCAAACTCACACTTGCTCGCTTTCATACAACTGCTTCTTTTCTCAAAGTTCCCTAACACTACTCAAGGTGCGCCATGACTTTCGACCAGGAATACACAAGAATGTTTGTTTCCATGAACACTACGACAAACTGATCCACATAATGCCGTAAAACATGATTCATTAGGTCCATGAAAGCTACTGAGCATTCACAAACCAAACGATTACAAGTGAACTCATAATGTCCATATCGCTCTAAACGCCGCCTTACGTACATCGACATCTTTAATTTTCAACTAATGATACCCGTGATCTCAAGTCAATCTTCGAAAAGATACTATGACCTTCAATTGGTCAAACAAGTCATCAATTATGGGTAACTGATACTTATTCTTTACCTGGCCAACTTGTTCGGGCTTGTCTATAATCAATACATAACCGAAGTACCATCTTTCTTCTTAACAAAAAGCACTGAGCCCCCATGCAGATACACTTGGTCTACTAAATCCCTTTTCTAAAGAAGTTCTGCAACCCGCACTTTCACCCTTTAGCCTGGCAGAGCCATTCCATATGGTGTAATGGATCTCTGTGGCACTCCGCACAACGCCGATAGCAAACTCAATCTCCTTCTTATGGAGGCAATCCCGAAACCTTCCGAAACACGTCCCAGTTACTAACTTAGGGATATCTGATACACCAGCCTTGCCTTCTTTACCAGACAATCACATAAGCCAAGTAGGCTTCACATCCCTTTTCGCATTCATTTTTCTCGCAATGGTCATGACATCACATTAGAGAGGTGGTTTGACCTCTCACCGATGAAAATAACCCCATTGTCATTCGATGTCCTTACACACTCTTTCATTCTACAATCGACCATCGCTCTCATGCCTGGATAACCAATCTATCCTCAATATCACACTGGAAACTCCCCGAAGGATAATTTAATCAAATCTCCTAAAAATTCATACTCGTATTTTGACGGGACACCCTATACACTTTGTTCATAATAACACTATAGTTCAAGTGTCTGGCTACCAAGATGTCATACTTGCTTCACCTTCTGCAAATTACCTGTTGGGTATGTCAAGACACACATATGAATGGGTCGAATTCGGTCTATCAATGCATTTATAATAGTATCAAAGATAGTAAAATTACCAATGATCACATCGGGCGCCTCAGATTCTATCAAGCTATCAGATATGCCTGGGCTGAGCACGAGCATCCCTGGCTCTCTCAAGCAAATTCCGTGTCCCTGTCTCTAACACCTCCCAGAGTAAACACTCCATCGCCTTCAGACCGAGAAATATTACCCCGTCTAGGTGCCGTGGAAGGAACGTGCTTCAGACGCCTTTCAATTGCGGCTCATAGATCCACAAACCAAACATGCATACCCTTAGATTCTTTATTGTCAATGGAAATGAATCCTTAGGCTATTTCAAGACAACAGCTACCGTCAACTGTTTCCAGATTCTTCAAAGAGGCATTAGTGTTTGTCTTAAACATACCGGTATTTGTCGGGAAGTTTCTCGCTGGGTCATAAAATTTCTTTCTAATGCAGATTCAAAATCCTTTCTTGCTTTCCTGGACAGAAATGAAGCATCTAATCTCAAAGGATTGAGTCCTTTGCCCCGATACTCTCCCCATTGTCCTCGCCTGTCGTTGTTCTGAACCCGAGCCTGAGCAAAGGCTACCGGTAATCTCCGTCCGTCTGTACCCCATTGAGGTTCCTCCACCATATGAAAGTTTCATTGCCTCGCGCTTGCCCAGTGTGGCTGGCAAGTCAGTTAGGCTTGAAGTGATAACTTCTACTCATTCATATACTGGTAGGGCTCTTTCTTCAACAAGTCCCTCAAAGACTTCTTCTAATTCTTTCTTCACTGCTTCCACTCACGGTAAGGTGCATCCTTCTTCATTGCTTCCGCTTGTTCAATACTATCAGCCTAGTTTCTATGTTCAGTTATTTTGTCAAGCCCAATACATCTCATTTCCTTTTAACTGCTATTACTCCCGAAGCTCGTATGGAGCCTTGTAGTCGCATCGGGCAAGGTCTTCACTCAGTTCCTCGTCCTCTCGTGACTTCTTCTTCTAAAGCCTTCCATACAGATGTATCAATTATACCTCGAGGCATAATTCATAGCATGGATAGAAAATGTTCATCTAAGTCATTTATTTATCGCATCCATATGACATCTTTTCAAAGAATCTTTGAATCTCTCCCATGCAACATGTAGATTCTCATCTTCCCCCCGCTTAAAGACAATTTTCTCCTCTTCTCTCAACGAGTCAAGGGACACCCACCATGTATGCCCACCCAGCTTCTTCCTATGCCTCGATCCCACCGCCAATGAGTCAAACCAGCTGGCCACATGTCTCTAATGAAAATAGGAGCTGAAGCTTGATCACATCTACCCAACCCCCAGCTTGACTGTGTTCATCCTTGAACCCAAACATTGATCTTAAGGTATCACAATCGATAACAATTCATACATATATCAGATTTGGTCACTGCAACAGGTCATCTAAACAGAGGTGGTGGTGTTTTTTCATCAACACTAGATCCCGACAACAGTCTGAAACCCATGTGTTGTATCCAGGTATCTGCATTCTGAATGACCCAACATTTCCCGATTTTCCATATTTCGGATTCGCACCGGTGTTCTTAGATTCTACAAAGTTCTTTCAATTTGTGTCCAGAGGCAGCAGATCTGCTTCTGGTCTTCTATGCATGAAATTCTTCCTCCAAGTATAAACACATTGAGATCAAATGGAGTCAGTGATATCAAAAATTATATATTTGTTTAGGCTTCCAAAAATATTAGTGGCTTATTAGCTGATGTTGTTAAATCAAGTTATTTTTCAAATTTTGTAAAAACAAAGAAAAATGTCCAAATTAGAATTTCTCTCTTTTGTCAAAATATTCATTTTTAAATTCCTTTGATCCTCGGCAACGACTCCAAAAGCTAGTTGACCAGATTCTTTATAGGGATCAAATTTCTGCTATTGTTACCAAAGGACTATTATCTAATCCCTAGTAAGGGCATTAAAAACTTGTTGACCAAATAGAACATGTATGCTCATAGTAAAAATAATTTGTTATTAATTCATTGAAAAATTAGCTTAATAAATGTCGTAAGTGCAATGTGTCGTATAAGTAATAAAAGTGGACCTATAAGTCCGGATATCATTGCCACAGAGATCAAAAGAATTTAAAGTTCAACTCCCCTAACTACTCAAATTCCACACTATTTGAACTTCCATTTCATATGATTTTTAGTAACCTAACTAGAATTCTGCTGTTTAAATTTCTACATCTAAAGTGAAAAGGAAAATTTAAGATCCTAGACCTAAACTGGACATGAGCCAGATTTATTGCTGGAAGTAGACACTGGAATTTCACTGATGTGAAATAATCAATTCATGCAACATTATCTAATTCTATTCTTTCATGGACTGGAATTTGAAAATGTCAAGAGGTAAGATAGCAGGCTTGATCTTCCCAACCATGCATTTCATTAA